>JAJMIA010000059.1:0-40315 GCA_030583345.1 Schwanniomyces pseudopolymorphus | reverse complement strand
TCATCAGCACCAACTGAAACCTCTTCCGATATCCAGACCACTGTCGTTACCATCACTAGTTGTTCTGATACTGTATGCGAAGAAAAGCCAGTTACTACTGGTTATGTAGTTGTTACTGACGAAACAACTGTTTACACTACCTATTGTCCTTTGACCTCATCTAGCACTAACGTTGAATCAAGTCCAATTTCTAAAACTTCTGTCGAATCTGAATATTTAGCCACCCAAGTTGTCGCCTCTTCCATTGAAACTACAACTTTCGTTGTAACAGATGGATCCACTTCATACACTACCGTTTCTACTATTGAAGATTCCAATACACCAGCTACTACCCAAAGCATCACAAGCAGTGTTCCTAAAACCATAATTTCCAGTACATTCGTTACCACAACTGAGTGCCAAAATGGTAGTTGTTCTGAAGTCATTAAGGCTACTAGCTACACCACTGAAGTGGAAGCTGCCAATACCCCAACAGCCGTGACTGAACAACCTGCTGCATCATTAGCCGATGTTTCCGCTTCCGTTTCCGCTTACTCATTCATCACTTCATCAATTAACCAAGTTTCATCATCTACTGCCGCAGTAGCTTCATCTGTACCAATTGTTCAAACTGGTTCTGCTCCACTGAATAAAGCTTCAGCCCTTTTGGTCATTCTTTCTACCTGCTTTGGTGCATTATTAATTTAGTTTCTCCTTATATTTCGTTTCAACTTGAATCTTACTTTTCGATGTCAACTTTTTTTCACACTAGTTAACATATTATTATATTTCTGATACCATATTTCGATTTAAAAAATATTGCATTCAATAGAATTCTTATCGCTATGTAATATATTAATTAATAACAACTGAATCAAGTTACGCGCCGTCTCTAAACTACTGCAATAATTATTAATAGAAATTGTTGCGAATTACTGATTCTCAAAATGGCTCTTACTTTCGTTTGCATTAAATGTTTCCTTCCCTCTTAGCCACCAGTATAAAAGGATATAGAAAAATATAACGCCATATACCACTGAAACATAATTCATGTTTCCGTTGGTTACTGGCATCTCGTATGGAAACGAAAGAAATACCACGCAGAATATGGTCCACATTAATACCATGATATTAGCAAATAGACCCACCGTTCCCATCCAGAACGGTCCGTGTTGGATATTTTTTCTATTTGTAGTAAGCAAGCAAATTGTAGGAATTGAATAAGAAATCAACAATAGACAAATTGACGCCGTAATTATAGCATTGAAGGCTGTATCGGACCCTAAGTATATGCATCCTATAATGGCTACCAAAAAACTAGAGAAATAATGTGCATTAACAGGTAATTCCAACTTAGCATTAATTTTTCTCCAATGATTAGATCCAGGTAAACCATTATCACGAGAAAAAGACCAACATATACGTGCTTGCCAAGTATTAGCCACGATTAAACAAAATGATCCGCTGACAATACATAAACTTATCAAGAAAATTGCAATATTTCTATTTTTGGTAGCTTGAGAGAATATTTCAAGAAGTGGTACTGTGGAAGAAACAACCTTGTTAGAATCAGTAATACTGAAAAATAAGGCAACAGAATAACTAAAACCAGTTATAAAACCCAATAAAATAGTTCCAATAATTGCTCTTGGAATTAAAACCCGAGATCTTGCGATATCTAATTCATCTACCATGTGTGAAGCCGCATCTATGCCACTAAATCCCCAGATTGGATTAATTAATCCAACAATATAAGCAATTCCAGAATTTTTCCATCCAGTAACGTTATGGAATTCCGAAAATACAAATTTAGAAGAAGAAAAATCCCCTGATGAATACAGTAAAACACTAATAGATGTCACTAAAAATGCAACCAATGATAAATATAAAGCAAATGAAGTTATAACCGGTAAAGATTTACCCCATAGGTTAAATGTGGATAATACAAGATTCAATACTTGGTAAAGAACAAAATATTGCCATTTGCGGAAGGTATAGTTTGGGTGAGTCAAAGAAAACACTCCAATGATCTGTGCTGCGACAGAAGAAACAATAGATGCGACAGTAAAAACAGCACCTAAATACGATAATGTTCCAGTACCGTACGAAATAAACCTATTATATTTCACAGGAGCTAATTTCAAGCTCCAGTAATATTGGGCTCCAGAATTGGGAAAAGCCGAGATCAATTCTGATAAAGTGATTGCAACACACATACTAAAGAAAAAGGCAATAATCAAACCATACACAATTAACGGTGGTCCACCAGAGGCTATACCAGTTCCTAATGAGCCTCCTATACCCATCCAAGTATTTGATAAGCCAAAGCTAAGTCCAAAAAGAGAACACCAACCAAAATTCTTCTTTAATCCATTAATATTCTCGTTCAGTGTTAGGCTTGAACCTTTTTCAAATGAATTCATAGAACACATTAAAAGTTTTATGTAAATAAATAATTACTGTAGAAGCTATATCTATAAAAGAAATTGAAGAAAGAAATAATTAAATAGACATAATACTCCTTTTATGGTTGGAACTTCCCAACAATAGCCGAATCATCTATGCGAATCATTGATCTCGATGACTCGTAGCCATCCAAATATGCATTTTTTTTTTGAAAATAGAGAGTCATTACCACAAAAGGGCCAACAAATTTGGCAAGACCAAGAAATATAAGAAAAAATTAAGTTGCGGAATATGAAATATATTCTACTAATTATATAAAGACTAATATTGTTTCTAACTATTTTGATAAGTTATTTAAGTCTGATAAACTTGGCACTAAATGAACTAATTCTTCGATCAGTTTAGAACCTGAATATGGAATTTTACAAATTATAGGAATGTCCTTGGCAAAATGTTGTATAGTTTCACTGTTATCCTCATTTATCTCTCCATTCAATATAATTCCCAATATTCTGATACCTCTCAGTCTAATATGTTCAATACTTAGCAATGTATGATTAATAGTACCTAATCCACTTCTGGCAACTAATATAACTGGGACATCTAAATATAAAATCAAATCGCTAGTTATCTTATTTTCATTGATAGGTACAAAAAGCCCCCCGGCACCTTCAATAACTAAAGGTAAAGAATTGTTCTTAAAATCTGTTGGGATCTGAATGCACTCGAGTTCTATCTTTTTATGCTCAAAAATCCCAGCTCTCCAAGGAGACAAAGGCTTCTTAAAAACAATTTGGCTATCGCAAAAATGCCCAGATTCCAATCCAGTTAATTGCCTAACCGTTAAGGTATCTCCAGGATCAGTCTCTGAGCCAGTTTGCAATGGTTTCCAATAATTTGCGCCCCAAGCTTTAGCTAACAATGCAGAAATAAATGTTTTACCAACATCCGTATCAGTTCCTGTAATAAATATATTAGGATCCATCTTAAATTAAATAATTTCTTTATGGGAGTGGAACAGTAACTTGGACGATTTAAATAGGTTATGATTCAGTTTTTTTGAAACAAAGGATGATTCAGTTGCAAAACTTTCCGCGCATAAATTTGCAATATGACTCAAGAGTCACCTTCAAAATTAAATTGAAACATTCATTAAAATTTCATTAAGAGTTTCTTACTGAACTACTAATCTTTTTTTTTAAAGATGTCTGAAATTTCGTTGGTAGATGCTGAATTTGATAGAAAGCATATCTGGCACCCTTATACCTCAATAATTGAACCATTACCCTGTTATAAAGTACAGTCCGCAAGTGGAGTTCGATTGAAATTAGACTCTGGGAAGGAATTAATTGATGGAATGTCATCTTGGTGGTGTGCAATACATGGGTATAACCATCCCGAATTAAACAAAGCAATGGAAGAACAGCTTCATAAAATGTCGCATGTAATGTTTGGAGGTATTACACATAAACCAGCTATAGAAGTCAGTAAACTATTGGTGCAAATGACCCATAAAAAATTAGAATGTGTTTTCTTGTGTGACAGTGGATCTATTGCAGTAGAAGTGGCATTAAAACAAGCAATTCAATATTGCCGTGCATTAGGACACACAAGTAAGAAAAAATTCTTGACAATTAAAAACAGCTACCATGGGGACACTTTTGGTGCAATGTCCGTTTGTGATCCTACAAAGTCAATGCATTCTACTTACAATAATTATGTCCCTGAAAATATATTTGCTGAGCCACCGAAATCAAAATTCTGGGATGTATGGAATGAAGAAGACATTAGGGATTTTAAGCAGAAAATAGAATCAAATCATCATAATATTGCAGCCGTTATAATTGAGCCAATACTTCAAGGTGCCGGCGGCATGAAAATGTACCATCCAAAATTCCTAAAGTTAGTGCGTGAGTTATGTAGTGAATTTGAAATTCTTTTGATTTTAGACGAAGTTGCAACTGGGTTTGGTCGTACAGGAAAACTTTTTGCGTATGAACATGCAGAAATTGTCCCAGATATCCTCTGTATTGGCAAAGCTCTTTCCGGTGGATATTTAAATTTTGCCGCAGTCGTCTCTACTAGGAAAGTAGCTGAAACAATTAGTTCAGGTGAATCTGGGTGTTTTATGCATGGACCTACATTTATGGGTAATCCAATGGCTTGCGCGGTAAGTGTGCAAAACTTGAAATTACTACAAAAGAATGAATGGCAATCACAAGTAAAAAATATCGAAAGACAATTGAAGACACAGTTACTTCCTTTGCGCAAAAAGAATTTAAAACAGATTAACGATGTAAGAGTTCTAGGTGCAATAGGAGTAATTGAATTTCATGTAAATCTTGACATGGCTGTTTGTCAAAAATTACTCGTAGACCTTGGTGTATGGATTAGGCCATTTGGTAAACTAATGTACATTATGCCTCCATATATTATTACCCCAACTGACTTGAAAGTGTTGATAGATGCAATGTTAAAAGTAGCCGAAGTTGTTCCACTTAAAATCTAATTTCTACTTCACATTTTTGTTTTATTAAATAGAAGGTAGATATTCTTAAATAAGAATTTGATATATTCCGCTAGACAATTACTATTGAATGGTTAAGCTGATTCAATTTATGCTTATGTATTGATCAGATATCACCACAAACTGCAATATTTTTAAACTAAAGCTATGCTATCCATTACTATTTATCAATTTTAGTACTTCTTCGGTATTTGGGCTTAAATTGTTTCCTATAGTGCAAACAAGGATCTTAGTTTAGAAAGTCGTTATTACTAAGCGTTTAGCGATGCAGCCTCACAAAAATATCCAAAGAAACTATATATTTTACATAAAATGGATAAATAATTAATCAAGGCTTTTAATTAAATTCCCAAGTTCCCAAGCTGTTGATTTCTGTCAAAAGCACCTCTAGTCCTAACATAAGGATCAAGTTTAATAAAATTTTGAGCAAATGCAATCCCCAAGTTTATTTTATTATCTAAATATTCACGAGATTCTTCTGGCGTTGTAGCTTCAATCCATTTGATAGTAGATTCAACAAATTGCATTGCAATAGTTTCACGTTGTTTTATTAATATCTTATAAGTTTCATCAACTGGAAGCTTGCTGCTGTTTTCAACGGTAGGCTCGATATATAGCATCTTAAAGTCATCTTTACCACCAAGTTTCTTTGGGATATCTTGAGGATCTATGAACTTTTCCAAATCCGCAACTTTAGAAGTAAAAGTGATCTTTGAAGCAACAACAGGATCAAGCCATGGTTTTATAACTTTCCAAGCAGCATTAAAAATCCACGGAGCACGATGTATCCAAATATGTGACAAGCATTCGGGATAATTAGCCTCAAAAGAGGTAATTAAAAACTTAATGGCACTGAAGTCCGCATTTTTCATAGAAAATCCAGACATATCAAAAAGAATTGATGCACCATCAGACCCATACTGATATTCTTTCAAGTCCAATCTTGTCCATTCAATGATTAAACAAATTAGCCTCTCAAAATCTCTATCAGGACAATTGTGCCTCACATGACTTTGTACATTAATCACTACAATAGGGGATCCATTCTTATCATGTCCTCGAAGGTATGCTTGATTAAGCTTAAAAGCATTAATTAGATTAATATTTTTATCGTCCATAATTTTTTTATCTCCTTCGAAAAACCATTTATCCACAGTATGTGAATTATATCTCCATTCAAAACAATTGCAAAGCATTTTAATAGCATCATCGAGAATATATTTTCTAGCTCTGACATAGCGAAGAATAGTATTATCAAGTAAATCGTTCCTTCCAGCACTGAAAATTGCTTGATGAATATCATAAGGTGAATAATTAGCCAATTGTGAATGTTTTTCAGCTCTTTTAAGTGCTGATTCCGCTTTTATTTCGGCTTTTTCATCGTTTTGTAATGTAATGAAATCAAGCGGAACTTCTTTGCTATTCACGTTCCCTTTGTGAACATGGGTGAAAATTGCTCTGATTTCTTCCGATGGGTGCGATATCAGATCAATAGTTTTGTCTATATCATTTAGATCAAAATTCTCAGGTGCATTGTATTTAATACTCGAATCTGACTTCGAGCTTGTAAGGGAAGACCCTAATTCTAATTGTTCTAAAGTCAAACCTATGTTATATCCACAACACTTTAAAATTATACCCCAGATTTGTTTCAAAACAACTTCCTGGGATGGTTCTAACGACCAAATTTTACCTTTTTTAGTTAATCCTTGAGTCATAATATCTACTGTTTTCTATTTCAGCGAAATTAAATTTGCGATGAACAGTGTTCTCACTGAACAGTAAATTCATTTATTTTAATACTTTTTTAATATACAAGCATGATTAGATTTTCTATTAACTAGATGAGCATAAGAAGCCTATATGATATGGGGAATAACTTGAAACGACCAACATCGCCTCCTCATCTTAAATCTCGAGACCCCGCCAAAGCAATATCAAATTACATTGGGGAAATATAAATAGCATCTGATGGTGATAAAGAAGGAAAGATTCTATTGCATTACTCCAATTTTCATGTGAAAAAATATTATCTCTATATAATTCAATAAGGTTTGAAGTTTTGTATTTGCAAATTCAATATCTATAAAGAAATAATGTCCGAAGATTTAACAGAAGAAGGGATCTATGGTTCTGAGTTGTTTAATTTCATGCAAAGTGTTGTAGAACAAGATGCTGCTCTTAAGAAGAAAGCAATCGCAAAAGTCAATTCAGTGGTCTTGCTAACATTAAAAGGTAAAGAAGGAAAATCTAAATCGTGGTTAATGGATTTCAAAAATGGTAAAAAAAGTGGAGGGACTGGCTCCTAAAGCTGACCTAATCTTGACAATGGCTGATACTAGTTTTGTGAAATTAGTTAATAATGAAGTTAGTTCTCAGAAGCTATTTATGGCTGGAAAAGTCAAAGTAAAAGGCAACATTATGAAAGCAGCTGGTCTTGAACCATTCTTAAGATCTGTAGATCCAAGATCAAAAGCTAAATTATAATTATATATTGAGTTCTGAAATGTATAAAAAGAATATAAAAACGTATAAATCCATACTCAGTGTAAACTTATCCACGACCCATCAACAAGATTAAGCGTCAATTGGGCATTCATTTTAGGGGGATACTGACCAGTTGAATCTTTACTATGTAAATTTGGAAACATTTGTACAATTCGAGCAATTACATAAGAAGCTTCTGTCATGGCAAATTGTTGACCCAAACAGATACGTGGGCCACCATTGAATGGCAAATATGCCCAACCCGGCTTCAAATCCTTATCGCCCCATCTCGTTGGTCTGAATTCTTCTACATCTTTACCGTAATATTCAGGATTACGATGAGTAGCACTAATAAGATAGCCAATAACGGTGCCTTTTTTAATGAACACTGAGGATTCACCGTCCGCACCACTACCATTAGGCAATGTAGTATCCTTTAAAGCTACCCGATAATTGATAGGAACACTCGGATAAAGCCTTAAAGTTTCATTTATCACCCATTTCAAATAGGTACATTTTTTTAATGACTCAAAACTTATTTCATTAATTCTAGCATCATCACCATAGCCAAACATCTCATATATTTCTTCCTTCAATTTTTCCCAGCACTCTGGGTTCCTTGCTAATTCATAAAAGGCAAATGACAATAGTCCTGCTGTTGTATCTCTCCCTGCAATCATTATATTTAATAATTGGTCCTGTAAAACTTGAGGATTTCTAGTTTCTTTAACCAACTCATATAAAAAAATATACCCTCCTCTACTATTTATTTCATTTTCTTCAGGTGTAGCTTGTAATGCTTTGTTTACATAATATCTTGCAAAATTATGAACAATAGAATTACATTTTCTAAACTCTTTCGGATTTACCAACCAATACCAATTTTGACACCATGCTCTTGTGGATAGATACGCCTGTGAGATATTAAATGCATGGTAAAAATCTCTAATACCATCAAACTCCACATTCAGGTACTCGCCGATTGTTTCATCCATTAGACAATAAGTAGATTGTCCAAAAAGAAATTCAGTGGAAGTATCGACAGTGAATTTGTAAAATAATTCTTGAATGTCAAATTTATTACCATTAAACTTTTGTATATGTTTTGCTAAACGTTGAAGATGAGTTTCTAATAGTTGTACATGGGCAATCTTCTCTCTACTAAAATTTGGCCTTAATAAGGCCCTAGAATGCTTCCATCCACCGCCATCCAAAGTAAAAATACCATCACCTAGTAATGGCTTAAAATGGGAATTTCTGAACCCGAGCGCAAAATCATTAAATTGTGTTGCCAAAATTGCCTTAATATTATCAGGATTCAGAGTAACAAACAACACAGAGCCCCCAATTGTCACCCTCCAATTTTGCCCATACTCGCTAAACAAATCCCAAAGGAAATGTAGCATAGTACCCTCTCTTTTTGCTCTTAATATCTGGAGAGGATTTCTGCTGAAAAGAATATTGGATCCTGGTAAATATGGAGCATCATCAGCTTGCCATTGTCGTTTTAATCTTGCAATTCTTAATCGTGATAGTAGATAGTAAGAAGTTATAAAAACAAAGGTTATTATATAAAATAATTCATTACTAATTCGTATAGGTAACATAGCAATATTAACAATGCTCACAAATTTACAATTACATTCTAAAATGCTTATTATCAAATATAGATGATGTTTTTTATATGATTGGGTTTAGGCATGTGAAAACATCCTTGCATTTATATCTAAGATCAAAAATATTTTAAGTTCTTCTCCTCAGCAATTTAAAATAAAAATTAAAAAAAAAAGTTGGAGATCTATCAGAATGCACATGTACAGGGGCTCATGTTCATATCTGTTAGTCTTAATCTATGCTTTCACGATTATTGTACTTAATTACATTACTATTTATATTCTCATAGTTATATGCGACTTAATTTATATTTCAATGATGCTTTCTCTATAAGAATCAAGCGCTCTCCCGATTGAGCTAAAACTGTAAGATCAATCAATTATTTTCAACCATTGTGAAACTTTTTTAAACTTCGTGTACTATAATTTAGTGAATTAAAATAATCAACATTAAAAATTTATAATCAATTTTTCTCCACTTATTTTCAGTTGCCTAATATCAGACAAGGCTTCATTCAAGAGTTCTAAACCACCTTCATGTACTTTTATAGGTATATGTTTCAAAACCCCATTGTTGAATAAATTTTCAGCTACTGGTACAAATTCAAGTAATGATTCTCTTGAACCAGGAGCAGCACTAAATTTACTACCATTATTATAAATAACATCTCTGCCATTTCCAGTAAATGCCCTGGTCATTGTAAATTCTACATTACTTTTAACATTTCTGATATCGTTCAAATTTGAAACAATTAAGGAATCTATCTTCACATTTTCTGTTTCTGAGACTACATCATTCACCAATTGTAATGATGGTACACCACCGACCGTATGTAGAGCTAAAGTTATGTTTGGATCAATTTTTTTAACTTGATCTTTAACATCTGAATCATGGTAATGAACTAAATAATCGCTTCCGAATTGACGAATTAAATCCTTATGCTTTTTAGAAGCTATTGAAATCACAGTCCACCCGAAAAGTTTGGCTATACTTGCCGCAATCAAACCACTCACAGTCGAGCCACCATATATTAATAAGGTTTTATCTTGCTTTTGTTCAAAAGAACCCCCAAATGTATGATAAAGACTTATTCCGAGAGTAATAGTTGTATTTGGAATAGAGGCAGCTCCTTGAAAACTTTTCACCTTTCCTGAAGGTATGTATGACAGTCTATCAAATTCTAACTTATTCAATTTTATAGAATAAATTTCTTGAACAACTGCGTATTTAGAATATCCACCCTTTTTAGGACTAGTGTAATCTCCACCATGAATGAAACTGGAAATGAAATCACCAGGTTTAAATCTGGTTACATCCTTTCCAACAAATAAAACAATACCACTTACACTTGTACCTAAAACTGATCCATCTGGTGCCCATCCAAAATCCATATGATATGAATCAACAGCGTTAACACTACCAGCCTTAGATTCTACTAGGATTTCGTCATCGTATACAATGGGAATAGGAATCTCTTTGACTTCTAATTTTTTTTCTCTTTCATTGAAAACTGCAGCAGCAGTTTTTAAAGGAAATGTCATTTTTTATTTCACTAAGAACTTTGGGGTTCTTTCAATGCACTCGTATCATATTTAAATAAAGGTTGCAACCCTGTTATTACTAATCCTCTACCTTATACATACAAAATCGTTCAAGGTTACGCTTACTAATCTCCACACTTCCCACCTAAAAAATGCCACAATCGATGTAGTGCAGAGGCATTAGTATATTATGAAATTTTTTGCAACTTGCGCAATTAGTAAGTCCACGTTCTTTATATTAATAGAATAAGTTTCTACTTCTTTCTCAATCTGAGCAATGGAGATTGAGAGTCTACTTTAGTTAGCATTGAAAAATTTAATTATTTAACAGTAAAAATACCAACTTAAATTTCATAAAGGGATTTCTGTAAGAGCTACAATATATCGTTTGACATAGCTGAAAAGATTACTAATATACAACATTTGAAGGATACTTTGATATAGTGGCAGTTAAGGATGGTAGCAACTTATATCATAAACTTCGAATTACAAAAAACGATCTTGACGATGATATGGTTATATGAAGATTTTTGAACTTGCCATGGAAAGGGGAAGTTTGACTAGATGAAGAAGTCAAAGACCTTAAAGATACTTCTTATAGATGGGAATTACTTCCTAGGTTTGCTCAACATAATAAAGATGGAAATATTGGTGATTATTTTGAAATTAGCGAGTGGATAATATCCAGGGAAAAGAATAGATTACCTGGTCAGGTAAACACTTTATTGCAGCACATAGCTGGCTAGCATATTTAGTAATGCGTTTGATTTAAAGGGGTCAATAAAGTGGATCAATGAGAATAATGAGAAAGGTAAATTGAGTGTTCAATCATATGATTCTGTGGATGAGAAACGTGAAATGTAGTATATATTGAATATAACGGCGCAAAGTACTTCGCCAATATTCCAAGGAGTTACTGCAAGTGCAACGATTGAGACTGAATATTGAAACTAAAATGAAAATTGGCCTGGAAAACCACTGTAATCAATAAGACAATCAATAAGGCAAGAAGTATGAATAGTTGTATTGATGAATCAAACTAAAATTCTTTATTGGGTGATATCATGTATTATCGAAAAATACTGATCGGGTAAAATATCTGCCTACCTTAAATTTAATTCATAACTCTGTACAAATAACTCATATTTAATAATACTTATAATGATGATACACAGTGAAAATTCAACCAATGTCGTGAAAGAAAACGAAAACCTCATTAGATTATATTCCATTATCGAATATGACACTAATTTGATAGCCTTAAATTGTTTACGACTTGTAAAATGACTCTTCATGGTCGTCAATATTTCTTCATGATATTTTGCATCAATTTCACATTAGATATAAAATTTATGTAACCTGGAATAAACACTACCGACAAAAAAGAGGAATGATAATAAACTCTGACTCTCGAAGGTGGGCCTCTTTTAATCATGCTATATTAAATTAGTGGTCGCTTGAGAGCGCAAAGAGAAAATAATGATGGAGTTCAGAAATTAGTATCAAATTCATGATAGTTGTCAAATACGTCTATCCAACTATTTGATCATAATATATTATGACTTTAGGAAAAGCAAATGTACATTTCTAGAATATGGTCTGTATAAAAATGAGGGGTCTACAATAATTGCCGCATAATATGCATAACATTTTTTTTGTCGCATAAAACATTTTGCAATACACAAACACAATCTTGTGCTTAAAATTGAATTTATAACCACAGAATGGAACCAACTAATTATATTCTTCTTAACAATAATATAAAAATGAAGAGAAATAAATTATACAGAAACATTACAAAAAATATATTCCATAAAAAGGATTATCTTGACCCCAGTCAATACGATTTTGCTAACTTTTCAATTATCAATTTTGATTTTAAAAAGTTGTTTCAAAAAGGCACGTATGTGACAAATAAAGACTTGACATTAAAGTTTTTTGGAACCCTGAATCAAGATCGTATAGACGATGCTTATGATCTGTTCAAGAAATATATAAGAAATGATTATGCAAGATGGAAAGTTGCATATATATTTTTCATGGTTATCCCTTTCACAGAATATGAGTTTCTTGATTTAAGTGGTCATATAATAAACTCACATAATCTTAATTACCCCTGTCCTAGTGTTTCAAGAGATAACGCTCTTATGGGAACGTTCTCAGAAATACAATTCAGAGAGAATAGTGAAATACCTCTACTGCAATTTGAAAATAACCTAAAGAAAATATTGAACACTAACCTATTTTCTGAGGATGAGTTTACTATTGCTCAAAAGGAGTGTATAATTGGGCGGTTGCTTAGACTAAAATTTGTTAATGAGCATAAATATATCGATGATATTCATCGTGAATTGGAAAGTACATATGGACGTAAATTCTGGAATTGTTTGTTTGAGCCAATATGTGATTTTTTGGCAGCGCTATTAGGGATGAACATAAAGATTTGTGAAAGAAATTTAGCTGGACCTACTGGGGTACAAACTAGAGTACCACATCAAACGAATGACATTTTTCACTCGTATCCAGATATTTGTGCTTATTTTAATGAAGGGTTAAAAGATTCACTTGCTATTGTCGAAGTAAAAAAATTGCCGTTAATAATGGGCCAGAAGAAACTACATTTTAATGAAGAGAAGATTCATAAATTCGTTGTTCAGCTTTTTTCAGAAATGCTCTCAAATCATAAAAACAGTGGAATCCTAACTGACTCATATACAGCTATTTTGGTTACAATTGATCTTAAGAAAGCTATAGATATTGCGCATGAAAGAGCAGATATCTGTGAAGGCCCGAAATACGTCCCACTAACTTATAAATTAGTGGATTGCCAATCATCAGGTTTGACTTTTACGGGTGCACTTACCTCTTTTATTTATGAAGCATTTGAACAGGAAAGGTTCCAAATCAAAATAAAAAGTGATTTAAACAGGATTTACAATTATGTGCGCATGACTGACGAAGAGTATTTGAACTCTTTGACCAGGTTAGCAATGGAATTGGAGCCTGGCTATAAACTTTACTGTAAAGAGATGATACAAACTTTGAAATTTTGTAAAGAGAGAATTCAACTTGGTGCATTCAAGGATATAGATGTACAGAGCGGGTTCAATTATAATTCTCAAATATTCAAAGTAAAGCGCACAGATGTAGTAAAATATTTTAAGAAAGGAGGAAGTTTAACTGATAATCAGCAACTTATCGTGAAAGTATTTGATCCTCTTAAATGTAAACGAGTTCACGGAAATACCGAGATCTCTAGAGACACATGCATTAAAACATGTAGAAGAGCTTATTCGTCAGAAAAGGTAGCATATGAAAAATTAGCAAGGGACAAAAGGTTCAATAGTCTATATATAGAGCAAGATAAAGTATTTGGCGAATTTTACATCGAAGAGCACTATCATGCGTTAGGGCCATTTATCATATTAAAGTACATTGATCCCGAACTAAATAAGTTACCAATGGACACAGAAACGTATGAATCAGCCAAAATTCAACTAAGAATCATTCACGCAAATAATATATTGCATGGCGATATAGCGAAAAGAAATATTTTGTATTGTAGCAGTGAGAAAAAAGTGTACTTGATTGATTTTGGATATTCTAAATACGACGGAAAAGAGAAAAACTCCAGGCCCAGCAGTGCTAATCCCGAGGAAATAAAAGCAGAGCATAAAGCATTGTGTGATATTTTTGAAAAACCATATCCGAAAGATGAAGAATGGGACATCTTGGTTAGGCCCTTTAGAGATGATATGTAGAAGGTGAGAATTTGTTTAGATACGCGAAGTAACTTTATAGTCTTCGTAATTGATATTATACAAAGAGATGTTAAGCGCTAGTGTGTTTTGATATTATCAAGTGGAAATGCGAATTTAGAAAAATTAGTAAAGCAATATTTAACATTTTGATGTCAAAAATTTATGGCTCAGCAACACGAATATTCTCAATACCCATATATAATATTATTAATTAAACAAACTTGACTATATCAGTTTAATTACTATGTACTCAATCTGTTCAATCAATGAAAAGAGAACATTATTATTAAATGTTAGAATTATACCATTCAAAATAATTCCGAAAGTTATATGATGATGATGGATACTTTATGTTCATCCATTATTTTGAATTGATCGCAATATTTCAGAAATATCTTATACATTTTTGCTAGGAATATAAAAGATTCATAAACCTTTTCTTTAAATTGAATTAGGAATTAGATTAGGTTATTACATTAATAATACATTAATAATACATTATCATATATATGAAGTGATATTACAGTTCTTATAATGCTTAGGTAGATTGAGACATAGCATGGTAGGTCTTGTTATTACTTGACCAATTATTTACAGCCCTCTCTTCTCAATATTATATAATTAGTTCCATAAAGCAAATGAGTTAAATACAAAATTAATATAAGAATAAAGTATTAAATTCAAATAGCAGTACGCTCAAGTAAGACGCTTCAACGGTGCAGCTGGCGAATATTTAGTAACATGTTGTCGAAATGGACCACCAATGAAATCACTCATAGGCGACATGCCGTAAGTAAATCCCGGATTGGATACAAGTTGATAATTTTGTTATGCGCGTTCCTGCAATATTATCTTTATCTCAACGATCTCTTGTATTATTAAAATTATTGATTGCGATTGAAATTATCCTTTTAAAATATTCTTAAAATATTCTTAAAAAATTTACTACCAAGCGATAATTCTTCTTTAGTCAATATTTACAATTATTAAGAGTAAGATAAAATTCACATATGTCAGTAATAGATTCTTGAAAAAGAGGAATCGATCTATCTTATCGTTGTTTTAAAACTCTCTCTTATTTCATAGTACCCATATAAATAAATTAACAATATAAATAAAAGGTTAAACAAATATAAGATGTATGTGAACTACTTAAACTATCATCTCATAAAGAATTCAGCTTTCCAGAATTTGGTTTAGCAGAAAAAAATTTTATCTGATCAAAGAATGCGGAAAATAATTCTCGTTTGACGCATCTAAAAGATATTAGCCAATCAAGCCACTTAAGCCAACGACTAAATTTCAATATATGCATCTGTACCCAATAAAATATAGTTACACACAAAAATATCCTGCAGATTCCAATCTTAATCTAGTAATTAGTCCTTTTTTCGGAAATCATTTTGCTTCTTAATTGGCTATCAAATTAAACTTAATAGTGTTTAATGTATCTTCAAACCTAGTTTTCATATATAAATGAATTTTCCCGTCAATTTTTTGTCAAAGATTGCATTCATCAGTATCAAAATACAATGTCTTCTAATGATGGAAATCAGGATATGGAAAAGACAACTGCTTCTGGTGAAGTAGAAGAAACTAGAGATGTACCAGTATATAATGAATTGATTAGATCGACTGAAGTAGCTAAATCATTAGGTGTTGCCCGTATTGAAGTTGTCAAAAAATATATGGATAGAAATACTACTTCTTTTATAATATTTTGGACTTCATTATTTGTCTGTTACTTCTTTTATACTGTTGATTCTTCAACAACATATAGTTATCAGGTTTATGCTGCATCGTCTTTTGATCGTCATACCATGATAGCTACATTAAGTATAGCTACAAGTATTATTTCAGCTATTTGCAAACCATTTTTAGCTAAGATTTCTGATATTACATCACGTCCTGTCGTATATATAATCATTATGATTTTTTACGTTGTTGGTTACATTATAGTGGCTTGTAGTCCTACTATTTCTGCTTATGTTATTGGATGTGTATTTGCTTCAATTGGAAGTTCAGGACTCAGTTTAATGTCTACGATTATTATTGGGGATATGACCTCTTTACAATATAGAGGAATTTGGCAAGGTATAATGTCCTCTCCCTATATCGTTACTGTCTGGTTTACTGCATATATAGTTAATGATATTGTCACTACTAATTGGAGGTGGGGATATGGTATGTTCATTATCATTATGCCTGTTGTGATTGCGCCTGCTATTTTTATTTTGGCGTATTTTGATAGAAAAGCACACAACGAAATGGCCGAATCTGAAGACAAAAAAAAAAAAAATTGGGTTCTCTTGATTAAGAATTCCTTAATTGAAATTGATGCCTTTGGATTAATACTACTAGGGTTTGGGTTTTCTTTATTATTATTACCATTTTCCCTTAACACATACGCAAAAGGAGGATGGAGAAATCCTAGTATGATCGCTATGATGATTGTAGGAGGTATATTATTAATAGCATTTGCTCTATATGAAATCAAGTGGTGTCCAATGCCGTGTATGCCAGCTAGAGTTCTTAACAGGACATTTGTAACAGCAGTCATAATTGATATAATGTACGAACTTGCTGGCTATATCGGATTGGAATATTTGTCATCTTACACATATATTGTCAAAGACTGGTCAATTGTTCATTGGACATATTGGTCAAATGCTATGACTATTTCATTATGTCTCTTCGGAGTGGTCGCTGGTGTCTTATTCAGAGTTACCCATCGTTATAAACTTCTTCAAATATTTGGTCTTTGCGTAAAACTTATCGGAATGGCCCTAGTTATCAAGCCAAATAAAGGAACTCCCAACACTGCTGAATTAGTATTTTACCAAATTTTAATCGGTTTTGGAGGAGGATTTAGTGTCGTCGCAACACAAGTTTCTTCTCAAGCATCGGTCCCTCACCAAGATATGGCTCTAGTTATCTCACTTCTTTCCTTATGGTCAAACATTGCAGCTGCAATTGGCCAAGCTATTGCTGTCTCTATTTGGGCTTCCAAAATGCCCGGATACTTGAGAGAATACTTACCTGATAATGTTTCTGATACACAAGTAATAGAGTTTTTTGAAGATATAACTGCTATAAGAGAGTATCCAATTGATAGTTCTATTAGGCAAGGTGCAATCAAGGCTTATAATCATGTCAATTATTACCTTTTCGTTCCGTCGATGTGCTTGTGTTTTATCCCAATTATTGCAGCATGTTTCCAGACTAATTATTACCTTGGAGGAGAACAAAATGCTGTTGAGACAATAGAAGAACAAAAAAGACTAAAAAGAGAAGGTGAACCAAGGACTTGGAAACAGAAGCTAATTGATTTACTTTTCTAAGTACGTAATTTCTATTTCCATTAGTAAACCATAATTTAATAATGAAAAAGAGTGGCTTTGATATATTCATAAAAATATATGAAATTATTTACAAAAACGAATATAAACTCACTATTCTTCAATCATTTCTTTCAGCGTTAAATATGAAATTTTTTAATTTTTAATTGTTAATTTTTGTTACACAGTTGTTTCCTTATTCCCTAAATAGATTTTGGTAAATTATATTTATACTGGATATAGTATAATATCTTGTTCCTTTTAACATGTATCATAATCAGAAATCTTCTGGAGGTTCGAATAAGAGTTAATACATCAAATGTTGCATTTGAACATTTCGCGAAACATTTTAATTACTATAAGAGATGGAATGATTATTTTATTTCGCAGCTCTTCAAAATTTGAAATAGGTGAGGATCGAATGGCATATTTCATGAAAAAGGTGTAATTTTTAATCATCTTCAGAGGAAATTATGTTAATTTACAAATAAATATTTTAAAGTAGTAGTATTACCTTCTGTATCTATAAATTCAATTAAAATATAATTCAAGGAATACCCAACTGATTTGGTAAATATATATAAAACTTCTAACTCTCATATTTACTCAATATTTTGATTTTAAAGATTACGTTATTCTTTAATATATTTAGTTTACAAAATATTTATAAATGGAGTTACAATAAAAAAATTGATTTCGCCCAGGATCGAACTGGGGACGTTCTGCGTGTTAAGCAGATGCCATAACCAACTAGACCACGAAACCAATTATTGAGAATTTTAATACTATATATCAGAAGTTCACTAAAACAATATTCTTTAAAGACTTCAACTTCTTTGTGAAAACGATTCCCAACGATATTTCCTTCAGGAGTCCTAACTCACGATGAAACATTCATATCTCTCTTAATTCTTTGAAAGTAAATAGTGTGGTATTATCTTTTGGTATTTTTTGTATTATTTAGAACCGTCATAATAAATAATAAGAGCATTAAACAATTAATGAAATTCGATAGCAAATTACTATTTGTTGAATTAGTGTTATATCAATTACTGATATAATAAAAGTCCAGCGCAGACTACATTTATTGTTATAAATAGGTTTAATTTCAATTCTTGCAATTCTACTAGCTTAGTATTGGTTAAGCTTCCATTCAATTAGGTAAAACGGCATCATCCCTTGCTCTCAAGGATCTTGAAGAATTAAATTAAATTATACTATATGTATATCGTTAGAAAATACTACCAAGTTTTTTAAAATGTCATCAGGGGTAATATGTTTTTGTAATTTGCTGTAATTATAGACAGATTGTACTTATTTAATGAAAAAAAAAATCATATGCTGTATTTCATGTAAATTGTGAAGCAAGCCAATTTTTTGTTATTTAATACTTGTTGCTGAAGTTCAAAATTGTTACCTGATTGTTTTACCTAAGTTCTTTACCATATTCATGATTTCTTTCAAACCTTTCTCGAAATAAAATTCCAGAATAACATACCATAAACGAATTGCTGATTAAACCATAGGTAATATTCTTAATTTTTTAATATTTTTGATACGGAATTTGAGCTTCTCTTAAATTGAATACACGGTATATCATTTTCTTTCCATATAAATCCATTATAATCCCACTTTATGATTGGACTGGTATATATAAGTTATGATTACCTTAACTAACTTTTCTGATTTAAGAAGCTCTTCATTTTCTATCCGATAAAATAATGATCTTAATAAAAGCTAGTTTATATATCACGACACAGATTATTGAAAAGCAAAGCTGTCACAATACTACCAATAGAATGGATATTTTCTTACACAAGTTAAAGATTGGGTAACTGTTTTTGCATAAAGTCTAGATGACATTGATTAACCAGAAGGAATATAGAATTCTTTTAAATTGTTATTTTCAATAATTAGGTATTTATAAGTTTACAAATTATTGCAAACGATATGGCAGGATATAAAGGGGTCAAAAATATAGACATATATTACTCCCCTACAACATAGCCAAGTTGAATGAACTAACTGAACGGGTGTATTAAGATCTAATACATGAAAGATTATCATACATAACTACCTGCATTATGTATATAAAATTTGCGATATAAGTATATAAATATCCTATAAAATTATATTAGCATAAAATTGGTTATGTGGGTATTAGGGGTACTATTAAAAATATCTTAAATAATATTAATTCACAATCCAAGTTTTCAAATGTCATGCTATTTAGAAGAATGTGTTTGCCATTTGATATAGTATGATATAATATGATATAAGATGATATAAGATTATATGATATATTATATGGTATGATAGACTCATTTTTTATCAAAGCAAGTATATGTATCCAGATAGGTAAACTAATAATAAAGATCGGTAGATACGTATATCAAAAACGGCTTTCAAACCGATTAAATGAAGACTTGTTTCAACGTTTCTTATGGTAATTTGTTCATATATAGCAAAGTTTCTACAATATTTCATCTCGACTATTTTTAATATTTCCCCAACTTCCCCATAATAAAAACAAAAAATATAATCAAAGTAACTTAACAACAAGGACTAATGTCGGCTACAAATATTGCCAAAAATCCTAAGTCCCAGTTGTTTGTATGTACTACTTGCTCAAAAACATTCACTAGGAAAGATTATTTATATCGTCATGAAAAGAATCATTCTCAGATTAGACCATTCAAATGCGAACAATGTAATTTGTCTTTCACAAGAAGTGACTTACTTACAAAGCATTTCAAAACAAAATCTCATCAGAGAGTAAGAAATACATTGACTGACAGCTATGGGAATATTGATAGTATTGGCGGCGCTGGAACTTTCGCCAGCGATAGTAATCTTGGTAATTCAAAATATGCTCCTGATAAGTCCGATGAAAGAAGTTTTGAACTTCTGATGGATTCTTCTACATCTTCGACTATATGTGATGATATATCAAAACCAGTAATATTTAAGCCTAGTAAAATAGCTAAAGAACGTAAAATGAAAAAATTTAAAAGGTTAGGGATATCTAGTTTTTTAAATCGGCATTATAATGATGAAAAAATACCTGCTCCTCCGCCACAGCCTTCAATAATATTACCTGCTATTTCGAAGATAAAAAGTAATATCAGCTCCAAATCAACAAATTCATTCATTCCTCAATCACAAGAAAAAGGGTTCCGAGTTGACACAAATATTTTTTCATCTACCAATAAACATAAGCATGATACCAATCTTCATTTGGATTCACAAAATCAATTAGTTCAGCCTGTTAATTCCTTCGAGGATGGTAGAAATAATGTTTCTGGAGGAAGACCAGAGATTGACCCAGATGCTCCTCCTGGAATTATAGATAGTAATTTATCATGGCTATTTAATGATATCACGCCAGTAGATAACTTGCTTTGGTTATTTAGTGATCTATCACCATCAGAAAGTAGAGAAACTGGAAGCGATAATGGGAATAGCCTAGATAATTTCAACGATATGAAACTGGCAACAAATTCTTCTGGCGTAGCTCATACAACAAACACTTCCAATACGACTAGCGATTATGTTGATGATATAGCATCAATCATGTATCAAAATTTGTACAATGAGACTACCAATACAAATATTAGTAATAATAAAATAACTATGAATGAAGAAACTAGATCAAAAATTATTCATATTTCCTCTTCGGTTAATCAATTAGATGATATTCCATTAGAAAGATTTGAAGAATATTTGGATTTGTATTGGTTTAACTTTGCCCAAACTTTTCCAATAATACACCAAGCTACGTTTAATCCTAATACAATGAACATTTATTTATTAATAAGTATGATAGTAATTGGTATGGCTCATTCTTTGGATAAATTAGAATATGAAACATCTATCATTCTCAATAAGAAATTTAGACGAATTATTTATGAAGTAATTGACGACAATACAGAAGTACCGTTACCATTAATGCAGGCATTAATTTTACATAATTTTTCAGCTAAAAATTTTGGTGATACTCAGTTAACCAAATTAGCTCAAATTGATCACGGCTCAAATATTATGTATTTGAAATTCAGTGGGTATTTGAACAATTTGACTGAGCCAATAGTTTATAAACGAAAGGATGGGAGCGTAGCAGATTTAGCACAACAATGGCAAAATTGGATTTATTACGAAAGTTGTAAAAGAGCAGTTTTTTTTGAATTTATTTGTGATACTCAACATGTAACATTCAGTAAAATAAGAGCTTTATCTTCATTTGATATTAAGTTTGAATTACCATGCAGTGATGAAGTTTGGAATTGTGCAGATCCACTCCGGTTTTTTGAAGAGTATCAAAAACAGCCAAAGGGCCTAGGCGTAAGACCAAGATTAGATATCTCAGGAAAATACTCCTATTTAAAGGAACTTGACTATTTTAATACTACTGAAGGGAGCAAGAGTAAAAATAATAATAATTTTTCCAGTTATGGCGATGGTGATGATATTGCTAGTTATAATGATCCTTTTAAGAAGTTCTCCGAATACCCCAAAAGGGAAGATGATTCATCTGAAAAATCTCATAAAGATAGGGAAAATTGGACGAAATCTTCTAAACATTCAATTAAAATGGTTAGTAAATGGCCAACATTTTTATGGAGTTTAAAATACATGATGACTACGTACAAAGAAAACCAAAAAGAGTATCCTTTAGAATGCTATTCATTATTTTCGAGATATATTATTTTACATGGACTTTTAAGAATTTGCTGGGATATGAGAGGTCAGGGTCTATTAGACCTAGGATTTGTATCAAAAAAGAAATTAGGTGAGTTCTTTAAGAAATTAGAAAATGCACTTTTAAATTGGAAAGGGTATTTTGATTTACATGTTAAATTATATGAAAAGCAAGTAGAGAATAACAATGCTATGAATGGTAAAGATTCTCCAATTAAGCATTTGATATTATCCTTAAATAATTATGGACCAACTAATGCATCTTGGGCAAATATTAGTTTTTATTATACTGGATTATTTTGTCTCTATACAGACATACCTTCCGTAACAATATTTGCAGCTGAATATAAGAACTTTCATTCTGTTACCAAAACAGTTTATAAGGGAGTTAAAGAAATGGAATATGAAAGAAATAAGTTAATTATTGAACAATGGGCAAGATCGATATATGGGAAATTGGCATTGGTTGAAGCTTGTAAATTTTTAAGATTGGTTTATGAAAATGAAGAAACCATTAATACGTTTTCTCACATACCACAAACAGTATATCTTGCAGCATTGATTGTGTGGTGTTATGAGATTAAGAGAGATTCCCCAAACTTGGAAATGATGAATAGAGAAAGGAAAGGGGAAGTTCAACAAGATAAAATTATATTAAATGCAAATAAATATTTTGATATACTTGGTAACATTAATTATCCATTATCAAAGATTGATGCTTGGAAGTATTTTTCAACAATATTAGATTTGGAAAGTAACTTGAATGATGACTTAGAAGAAAAGAAAAATAGTGAAGAGTTTCTCACTAGAAATACTTATGAAGAATTTAAAGTAAGACAAATGAATACAATTGGAGTTGTTTGTTATGTATTACATCTTTTAAGAAATTGTAAATGGATGTACTCAATAGATTTAGTTCAACAATTGGAGCATGTCGTTGTAACTTATGAGAAAATATAGCCATTCAATATATTGGTTATTAGGTTATATATAAATTTTTACTCAAAAGTTGGAAGAAACAATTGATTTTATATATTATGACTTTAATGTCTAAGAAATGTACATAGACGAACTTGATATTAAGCACAACCTTCATAGTTTTCGATTTCAACAACCTTTTCGGCAGAAGCACTTGATTGGTCAAATTCATAGGTCAACCATTCTTTAACTAACCTTCTGGCAAGTTCCAAACCTATTACTCTTTGACCCATACATAAAACTTGACAGTTATTACTTAATATACTTCTTTCAACACTGAATGAATCGTGCGCAGTGACGGCTCTTATACCCTTAACTTTGTTAGCAGAAATAGCGACACCTAAACCAGTGCCACAAATTAAGATTGCACGGTGAGCTTCTCCTTTAGCAATTTTTTCAGCAGCACCAATACCAACAATTGGATAAGCTGTTTTATTTCCATTGGAGTCAACTCCGACATCAATTACACATTCAACATTGGAGTTACTCTCAAGATCATTTTTGATTACTTCCTTATATTCATAACCTGCTTGGTCACAGCCAACTACAATTCTTAATTTACCAGCGCCCATTTTTTTGATCTTGATTATATGAAAGTATACTTACGCACAAAAATCAATCTAAAATAATGTCTATTTGAGAACTAGGATATACTTAAATAAAATTGATCGAATAATCTTCACCACTAACTATGTACACAAAGCCTGCATCTTCCCAATCAAGAAATTACTAAAAACCAAATTTAAGTAGGTTTTACCCTCCACTAAAACTCTTGTTATTGATATTTTCTCCACTTTAACAGATTAATGGTAATGTAACCCCCGAAAGTAGCGTATGATGGAGGGTGGAGGTACATAAAAATTAATTTTCTTGCAGCTATTCTCACAATTTGGGTGGAGAAGTATGGAAGTGTTCTTCCACTACCCCATTTTAAGTTGCGAAAACATTATCGGGATAATATTCAACTGTTATTGTCCATTATTACCATAATTTAAATATATAATCTCAGCTCTCGCCTATTGGTATTCAATGCCATATATCATATATATTGGATTTTACTTAAATCGACATGTCCAACAAACACTTCTTACCAAGGGATACTGGTAAGCTTGTTCCAAACTGTTTGCGAGCAATAACATACGAATATGAGTTTCTTTCTTTATTAGACAAGGAAAAGGTCATTTATAATAACGATTTTGATAGCTCAAGAGTTTCATTGATTAGTGGGGGTGGCTCGGGCCATGAACCTGGCTTTTATGGTTTGGTAGGAACAGGTATGCTTTCTGCAGTTGCCCAAGGGGATGTGTTTGCTTCCCCAAATTATAAAAACGTAAAGGCTGCAGAAAAAGTTTGCCACGAGCTTGGAAACTCCAATAAATGGGCTGGTTGTATCTTTATTATCACAAACTATACAGGTGATAACCTTTATTTCGGTATGGCAGCTCAAGACTTAATTGCTAGATATGGCAGTAAAAAAATTCGCATTCTCAGAGTGACCGACGATGTAGCAATTAAAAAAGACGCTGATTCTTTAGTAGGTAGACGTACTTTGGCTGGTATTACCATAGTATCTAAACTTACCGGTGCGGCTTCTCAGAAGGGTTACAATATAGATGAGATCTTTGAATTTGGTCAAAAAGTCATCGACTCTACTGCATCCGTCAATGCTGGTTTAGATCATGTTCATATTTCTGGTCACAGCATGGAGGAAGAGTTTGGAAAATTAGGAAAATCTCAATTAGAAATTGGTCTAGGCATTCACAATGAACCTGGAGCTCAAAAGTTAGATTACATTCCTAGGAATGAAGAATTAATTTCTACCTTATTAGATATGATTCTAAACAAGGAAGATAATGATCGTGGGTTTTTTGACTACTCTAAGAGCGATAAGTTTGTTTTATTAATTAATAATCTTGGTGGTGTACCAACTATTGAAGTGAAGAATATCTTATACACAACTTTAGAAATATTGAAAGAGAAATATGATATTTTTCCATCAAGAATCTATACAGGCAACTTCGTTACTTCTTTTAACGCTCAAATATTCACAATTACCCTTTTCAATGCCACCACTTCCTCAACGAAAACTTTCACAACGGATAAAATATTTGAACTTTTGGATGAAAAAACTAATGCAGTCTGTTGGCCAAATACCACTTTCTCTGGCAATGACTCCATTAAGAATGAAAGAATAATCACAGAATTTTCTGGCTATGATGATGACTCCACCGGTAACATCAATAAAGAAGTCTATCAAGATTTAAAAATTGATCCAAAGAAATTAGAAAATATTGTACGTACTGCAGCAGAGAGGGTGATCAAGAAGGAGCCAGAATTAACAGATTGGGATACTAAGATGGGTGACGGAGATTGTGGATATGGTTTAAGAACTGGTGCTGAATTGATATTAGATAAATTAAAAGAAAATGATATCGTATCATCGGGTTCAGTTCTCAAAGTATTGCATGTTGTATTGGACATTATAAAAGATGACATGGGCGGAACTTTAGGTGCGATTATTTTCATCTTTATGAAGTCTGTCATAAATAAAGTTGAAGAACTTTTAAAAGAAGATTCTAGTCAAAATATTAATCAAATATTTGCTACTGCTTTGCCTGTTGGTCTTGAAACCTTATATAGTTACACCAAAGCTAGACAAGGCCATAGAACTGTTATGGATGTATTGATTCCATTTGTTAATAGTTTTAGCCAAACACAAGATATTCACAAGGCATGTCAAGTTGCTTACGATGCTGCTGAAGGTACCAGGAACTTGAAACCAAAACTCGGACGTGCTACCTACGTTGGTATAACTGAAGAAACTGTTTTCCCGCCAGATCCTGGAGCTTACGGTATATACGAAATTATTTCCGCCTTAACTTTATAGATATTTTTATTTAACTATTAATTCAAGATGATATTTTAGATCGTATTTTAAAAATCTATCGATCCTCATAGACTTGAAGTTCTTCGTTATCTTTTACATGAATTTAAATTATGCATCCTGAAGGTGATAATTAAGAATTAATATATTAAAAATAAACAGACATTTAAACGTATACCTAAAATAGAGTCATTTATTCAATATGCTGAATCTTAACCTTTTCAATATCCTGATCACGAGTTTGGCTTTCATAAGGTAATTCGTTGGCGATTTTGACAACATCCCAAGGGGTGTAAGGATTGGATAATTCAAATATTTTATCCATTTCTTCCAAAGACCTTCCAGCAGTTTCAGGATAGAAGAAATAAACAGCTGGAATCATTAAAAGGTTGATTACTGCAAAAATAGTGTAAGTGTAGGAATCAATATTTTCGAAAGCAACTGGGGTGATCATTACTACCATAAAATTGAATGACCAGTTAGCGGCAGTACTTAAACCATTAGAAGGAGCTCTGATATTTAATGGGGTAATTTCAGCTGGGTATAACCATGTCATACCTAACCATCCAATAGCAAAGAAAGTGTTGAAAACAAACAAGAAGATAGCAGCAACAATTGCGGCAGCACCACTGTCGTTGTGATCTGGACTAGCAGCCCAAGTAGTACCGGTTAAAATAGCCATGGAAAAAGCTTGCCCAGTTGCACCAAACAACATCAATTTTCTCCTACCAAATCTTTCAATAGTATAGAATGCAATCCAAGAAGCTAAAAAATACTCCGTACCGTTACAGGCAGCTAAAATTCTTGAGTTCAAAGGGCTTAAACCAATATATTTTTCAAATACTGTACCAGCATAATAGGTAATTAAATTTATACCAGTAATTTGTTGCATTATTTGCGACCACACAGCTAAGCAAGTTCTGTGGAAATTTTTAGTATCTCCTTGAGCAAATAAGAGAAGAATTTTTGATTGTTGTTCACCATCATGTCTTTCCTTCTCTAAGGATTCTTGAATTTCATTCACTTCATAAACAATAGTGGGGTCATTAACTGGTATGCTGTCAAGGGCAGAGAAAACTTTTGCGGCTTCTTCATATTTACCAGTTTTTAACAACCATCTAGGCGATTCAGGTAAGGACATGATAAAAGGCAAGATAAATAACGGAAAGAATATTTGGAACGCTATTGGGAATCTCCATGAAACAGAACTATGTCCAATAAAGTAGAAGCCAAAATCGATCCAATAGGAAATACATACACCACCAGTGATCAAAGCACCCTGAAGCATAACTAATTTCCCTCTCTTTTCTGGTTTAGCACATTCAGATTGCCACATAGGTACAGTAGAAGTGTTCATACCATTACCTATACCGGTGATGATTCTACCAGCAATTAATTGACCTACGGAAAAGGAAGAACATTGAATAGCAGCACCCACTATCATTATACAACATCCAATAAAGATTGTTTTTCTTCTTCCAAGTAAATCACCACAGTACATAGTAGAAAGGGCACCAGCTAAACAACCAATTTCATAAATAGCAACAACAAAACCTTGGAATGTGGCATGTTCTGGATATTTGACGGTGTTGATAGAGTCAAATGTATTTCTAAACTCTGGCAACGTCAATAAAGATCCCATCACACCCTGATCATAACCAAAAAGTAAGAATCCCATACCGGCAAGAAATGAAATCATGTTATGCAATTTTTGACCTTTAAATCCTAAATACGTATATACTTTGGAGTCATTTGGTTGTACAAGATGATCATGAGTGTTATATTTCTCATCTTTCGAGTTGAGATGCTGTAGCTGCTTAGAGGATTTAGATCTTTCTGATGAAACGCTTGACATTATTAACTTTTTCTTTATTAAGGAAAATATTAATGTTAAAAATTAGTGACGAAAGAAATTAAGGAATACCTGAAATATAAATACCTTGCTGTAGACAATGAAAGGCATTATTTATATAATCGATCGATGTATATGAAGTATCAAGACTGTGCATATAATCTTGCATAAAGCAATGCTTTAAATCTGGGGAAATTACCAATGAATTTACCACCTCCACCGAAGAGATCCCCACTTTAGATATTTCGACCATAAATGTCAAAAACTAGTGCGCGAATAATTTCCTCATTTCGACCAGAAAAAATATTCTCCACCAAATTGTCTCCACTGAAATTTGTGCGGCATTTGCGATTATACTAAATTGGGTAGGATGAGGAGATTTTCAATACAGAATACGTGTATTACTACCAGGTTGTATTATTTCATTGCTCCACCTCCACCTAAGAAGGCTGATAGTTTTTGATTAATATGAAGTACAATAAATTAATATTTTTAATGAAGATTGAATTTGAAGTACGACGGGAGATAAGTATATATTTGCTAATATGTTTCAATTCTATCAATTTTAAACAAATTATACCAATATACCTTTAAAACTATTTTGAATCTCCTGGCTAATTATCATGACTTTTCCTAATACAAAAGAAGAACATACTGTGGTCTCATATATTTCCAGCGAGTTCACGGATGAGCTCCCCAGACCATCCCCACCAAAAAGACATATAATGGACTTATTATCGTTGAAAGGTAAAGTAGCTGTAGTAACTGGAGCTGCAAGAGGAATTGGCTATGCCATTGCGGAAACATTCGCAGAAGCGGGTGGTACTATTGCTCTTGTGGACTATGTTGACTGCTCAAAGCAAGCCCTTACATTAGCAACTGAACTTAAAGTATCCACTAAAGCTTTCCAATGTGATGTTTCTGATTTGAAACAAGTTGAAGATACTGTTAAACATATTGAAAGGGAATTTGGTACCATTGATATCTTCGTTGCTAATGCTGGGATTGTTTGGAAAACTGGTAATATTGTTGAAGATGTTAACAAGGATGGTAAGACTTGGCAAAATATTATGGATGTTAATTTAAACAGTGTATATTACTGTGCACAGTCCGTTGGAAGAATCTTCAAGAAAAATTCCAAAGGTTCATTCATTGTTACATCTTCCATGTCTGCTTCGATTATAAACGTTCCAATGAACTTGACTCCATATAACGTCAGCAAAGCTGCTGTTAAACATTTCGCCAAATCTTTAGCTATCGAATGGGCTGGATTTGCTAGAGCGAACTCTGTTTCACCAGGTTACTGCGATACTGGTCTCAATGATCATTTATCAAGGGAAGCTCGTGGAAAGATGTGGTCTCTAGTGCCGGCTGGTAGAGAAGCCTTACCTTACGAAATTGCCGGTGCCTATTTATATTTGGCTTCTGATGCTTCATCTTATGTTACGGGATCTGACATCATTGTCGATGGTGGTTACACTTCTATATAATAATAATAATAATAATAATAATAATAATAGGTCAGTCGTATATTTTAATTCAAGATATCATTATGTTAGCATATGGGAAATGTAGTACTTATCCAATATATAATTTAGTATATCTTATGGAACAAACACCTTTACTCAATTAAATCAATATCATGGATTTAATCATTGAGTCAAATTTAAAATATTCTCATATTTTTTTAATACCCCACCATCTTGCATGTCTTATGCATGTTGAGAAGTTAATCGAAAACAATATCTAAGGATTTTTTCCCTCCACCGAAATGCGAGGTCAACAAAATATTTCCATTTTTTAGTGTTGCCGTCATAAGTAACATGTAAGATCGTATAATAATGTATTATCGGTGAAAGTATCGGGAGAATATAACGATTGTATCTAAAGACATAGTCAATACGTTTATTAACACCTCTTATATATTGAGGGGAGAAGTATTTAAATAAAGCATCTTCAACCAATACAGAAATAATGTAGAATATTGAAACACTCGTCAAAATGAATACAAATGAATCTTTAGTGTTGAATAAAATTGATGACATATCTTTCCAATTTCTTGAAACTCCAGTAATTACCAATTCAAATGACGTTATTGTTCAAGTGAAAAAAACTGGTATCTGTGGTTCAGATATTCATTTCTATGCCCATGGAGGATTTGGATACTTCAAATTAAATAAACCTATGGTGTTAGGACATGAATCTTCAGGCGTGGTAGTTGAGGTGGGTAAAGATGTCCAATCGTTAAGGGTAGGTGATAAAGTAGCCATTGAACCTGGTGTGCCATCCAGATTAAGTGATGCGTACAAGAGCGGTCATTACAACTTATGCCATGATATGGTATTTGCCGCAACTCCAAACTTAGATCCAACAGGTAAAAGTGCACCAGGAACTCTTTGTAAATATTTTAAAAGCCCAGAAGACTTTTTAGTAAAATTACCTGATCATATTTCGCTTGAATTAGGTGCTTTGGTTGAACCACTTTCAGTTGGTGTACATGCTTGCAAAATCGGATCAGTTAAATTTGGCGATACTGTAATAGTTTTCGGCGCTGGCCCAGTTGGCTTATTAGCTGCAAGTACTGCTAAAAAATTTGGAGCGTCAAAAGTCATGGTCGTCGATGTTGTAGATTCTAAGCTTGATATGGCCTTAAAGTTGAATATGGCCACTCATGCTTTCAATTCAAAAAAAGGTAGTATAAAGGACATGATTGAAACGTTAGGGAAAGAACCAAATGTTGTATTAGAATGCTCTGGGGCTGAAATCTGTATTCAAACTGGAGTCCATGTTTTAACACGTGGGGGACGTTTTGTCCAAGTAGGTAACACTGCAGGACCTGCAAGCTTCCCTATTACAGAATTTTCTACTAAAGAGTTAACTTTGTTTGGTACTTTCAGATATGGGTTTGATGACTATAAAACTGGTGTTGAAATTTTAGATACCAACTATAAATACGGAGAAGATAAGGCAGATGTTGATTATTTGGGTTTAATTACACATAGATTTAAATTTAAAGACGCTATTGAAGCTTATGATTTAGTTAGAGCTGGGAAAAGTGTCAAATGTATCATCGATGGTCCTGAATAATTTAGTATTCATTGAATTGTTCTATACGATATTGTTGAGACATAAATTACACTGAAAGTAAAAATTCTATATTCAATTTTTAAGTAAATCGCCTAATGACTTAAACTATAATGTTCCTTATTGTAGATTAATATATTTTATAAAATCACATTTTATTAGTTAATTGAATATTTTTAGTTCTGAATATTTAATACAGGGTACAATAATTTCCGCGCGTAATGTTGCAATTTTTTTGTAGTACGCTCACATTTAGTGCTGAAGAATCCACAAACCATAAACCACAAACCAGAAAAAAATGCATTAAATTATTAGTAATATAGTAACGAATAGAGAGAAAGTATCGAAAATATTACAAAATATATATTCATCAAAGAAGGGTTACCTTGATTCAAATGTACTTGATTTCAATAAAATTTTCGATCACCAAGTTTTAAATCATTCAAAAATCTCTACACAGAATTCAAAAGTAATAAAATATCGTATTGCTTACACTGATATATTACTATATTTGAAAGGAATTAATAAATTGCAATGCTCTCATTTGTCTTTATTCAGTTTCCATGATTCGAGAGCTAGATATTTTGTCAATCAATATTTGAAGTTAAATTGACATTTCTGTAATATGATACTATAGTTTCATCTTAGATTAATATGTAGCTTTTCTATTACTTCAATTAATATATTACAATAATAACTTAGATCTTGGGTAAAATGCTAAACTAAATATATAAATAAAATTTATAATGCAGAATTAGTATACTTTTGTCAGATATGATGAAAACTTCCCCAAAACATAATCTAATCTAACTATCAGTAGTCTCAGGTTTCATTATTTAATTGACGCACAATTAAAAAGGCTCATTTTTTCGATATCCCGGAATATTATCATCATTCTTGTTTTGAGGAAAAGGAGCTGACTTATCAATAAAAGGCGGACTATTATCTTTTTCATTTCGAAGATATATTCCATGAATATCAGGAAGATCATCATCATTTTCTTTATTTCGGTGAATTTCCTGACTAGGATTATATACTTCTCCAATCTCAAATATCTCATCAAGAGATTGAATCATTTTATGTACTTCGTTATTATCTAAGTCAGATAGACCAAAGTCTATTAAGGTAACTTTACCAGATAAGGAAACATGAATATTTGAGATTCTGATATCATTGTGAGTAATTCCTATACTGTGTAGCTCCTTAATTCTTGATTTGATAACCCTGTATACATTACAATAATCCCATCTTTCCTTTGGTATTTTTTCTCCAAGATATTCAAAGATATGCATTGGGTGATTAGTAAGACCATGCCAGTAACCAGAGACAAATAGTTTTGGGAAATTTGCCGCATATGGTGAACTAGAAATCTTTTCATTAATTGAAAGTTCGTTGTAAAATATATTATAATATTCATCCTTAGTAGGGATTTCACAACACGTCAAATCATACATTTCCCAGGACCTGCTAGAGTAATGGTACAACTTAACGAACACCTTGTATGGGAGAACAAATCTCAAATCTGGATAACATTCTGGAGCGTCATATATCACCCGACAAATTGTATTACCATCGAGCACTTCCTTCTCTTTTCCTTCAGAATTCTCTTTTATATCTGATACCAGGGGAATATGAGAGCTTGGATGCTTTACTGCAGATCTGGGATCTACGTTCTCAAGAAGATCCCGCCCAGTGGTTTTTTCAGCTACTTTGATGTACTGTGCTAACTTCACTTTAGTATCTAAGGCATCCGCAACATCCTTAAAGAAGAATCCAGCCATTGCAGACCTCAATGTAATTCCATTAGCAATAGTCTCTGGATCATTTATAACGTAGTATTTTATAACCATTTGAGTATCATCTCTGATTTCATATTGAAAGAAACCAGAGAAGGTTTGATGATCTGATATGAAAACTCTATCTGTTCCACAAAGAAAAGCATCAAGAAGATATTTCCTTAGGACTAATGCAAATACTATACTATTAGGCCATTCCTTATTTTGAAATAAGAATGGGGTCGTTTGCAGTCTCAATAGTCTTTGGTTTATCGAGTTTCGCTTATAGCCCATTATCGCATCTTTTAATTTGTCAAAACCAATGTCTAAACAGTAGGATCCTTTTTTGTAGTCTCCTAAAGCGAAGCAAATTTCAGGGTTCTGGAAATTTTTAGATCCTGCTAAATGGTCAAATAAATGGAATATATCAGGCTCTATGGTTTTCCTTTCATAAAGTGGTGGACTAAACATCGATTTCCCCCCAAACTTACAATTATCTCCATAAAATTCCTCATAAAGGTTTTTAATTGGACCTTTTATGCTTTCATCAAAGTAATCTTGTATATCACTTTCAATATACACGGGATCTCCTTTTGGATACTTGTAATCGGCCAATAATGTCCGACTTTTAATTACGGTCCTTTTAATAGCATTATCAAGTGGAGCAAGATATCTTTCTTTAAACTCATCACTACTCATCTCTTCAATTCCCGCCGTTACTAATAACTTAGTGATATAAATAACAGGACCCTTAAAAGGCATAACACCTAGCGAGACCGAAGCATCATGCTTTGATATCAATTTAACAGAAGATGATACTTGTAGACCTCCACGATTAAGAATCCTTAATAAGGGGGTCTCCAACATGACTCGTGCATTTTGTTGTCAATCAATTTGAACCTGAGAGAATAGTATAGGGTTTATTTCCATCATCTGTTCAGTAGGCGCATCTATAATGATATTACTTATGTCTTCACCAGAGAAATACATAGTGTTATTCATCATTTAGATGTATAATTAATACTGTTTGATTCATTCCTTAAAATATTTTAGGCAGCTATTGAAAATACTTGCAGTATCCGTTTTACTTTTAATACACTTTGGATGCCAGTGTACTGCACATAAATTATAGTGATTTTGACATATTCAATATTGAATAATGTGATTTCAGGGTTGACTAATAGGACAGTAAATAGCTTGACTTAGTAAAATGAAGATAATGAGAAGATAAAGAATAAATTGAACAGATTCAAGAGAATAAAGATGAAAAACATAGTGAGTGATTCAAGGAAGATAAGAAAAAAGATACTGATCATTAATTTGATAAAGATTTCGCTTTCCATTGACAAGGGCATTCTAAACTAAATTCAGTAGAGGAAATTTAACAGAATTAATCAAGGAGAAACTAAAGTGTAAAAAACAAATGGATCAGACTAAAGCGATATGGATTCTATGGTTATAACAAGTGGAACTCAAAATGGGTTACTGAAAATAGTTCAACAGATAATATTATGATATTTATTTTAAATTACTATGTAATATTCATGTGTCTGATAGGCAAAACTTCCATGGAGAAATTATTGGTCATTTCAGGTGCAATTTCCTGTAACTGATTTTCAAAGTCATTTCCAACTGCAAAAGAACTCACATTACTACTTCGTTCTTAAAAGTACTATTTTAATTAGACGATGATTAGCTTTATGATTCTCAACAGTTATAATCTGCTTTCACGAAGTTAATTTGCAATCTATGGAGACATTGAAAATTCGAAGAAAGGTGAAAAACATCAGATCTACAAGATAAAACCGTATTGCAGAAGAACTCAATCCTATATAGGCTTCTTACGGAAGAAGAAAATATACGGAAGAAGAAAAGAAAATATTATGCTTTGTAAATAGTAATGGAGAAGCTTGTGATCTTTTCGAACAATATTTGTAATATCTACTTTTGAACGATGACTTTAGTCTATCAGCTGGGAACGCAATTGCACCGACAAACACTCGAACTACGCCTCCAGCGAGAAGAATAGATATTGAGGAGCTCTTATCCTGGTTTGAATTCAATAGCATATTAAATATCATCTTAAAGGATTCATATGTGAAGTAGCAAAGTATCTCTCACTAGATGGTTCCTAAACCCTGAATGCATCAAGCCCATTTTGCTGAATTATTCTTCTCCATGCACTTACTCCAGACATTGATTTCAACAGAACAAGTGGTTTCTTTAATATATTCCTCTGTTTAACTTGGAGATTGTGACGATTGTGATGATTGTGACGAGAATTTCGTTAAATCAATAGGACATGCAAATATTGTTACGAGCCCAGCCACTACTGCTCCTTTTTATAAAAGAAAGGGAAATATTTTGTACTACGAAATGTTTTATATCAGAGAATTTTACAAAATAAATTATCCATAAAAATTCCGCTCTCAGACCCCACCCACCACCTATTGATGAAGGATTTTTTTGAGAGACCGCAATTAGTATACTCTGGTTAATGCTCCGTGAGTCAACACCTTGTGAGAAGCGCACATGGCTGCAAAAATTATGACAACCTCGCGGGGATTGAGATAGTGCATATTCGCAAAGGTGTGGCAAACGACAACAATCCGCCCGAAAAAAATCTAATGTTGCAATACATGACCGAGCTCGTCTGTATGATGTTGATACATGAGTATAAAATGTCCACATCTTTGGAACTCGGTGAGATGATTGGAAATTACGGCGCTGACGACATATCCAACCAATTATTCAGATGAGTAGAGAAAATAATAATTATTCAAACTAGGTCCGATAATTTTGGTGTATGGATGCGCGCCATTTTTTGCCAAGTTTTTGGATCAAACAAAAATCACTAATACCTATTTTATTGCAATTGGGACTGTAGTGGCAGCAGTTCATACAGCATGGAAGGTTTTTTGATTGCCATTGTTGGGTTCACGATATTTGATATCATAATTACTATTTATGATGTTCTGAAAAGTGCGGAAGTTTTGTTTTCTACATCAGTGGGTTGGCAAATCACGACTCGTCAACTCTTTGTTGCAGTGAATAGAAATTTGAAACATGATCAAGAGTAAAAGCCACCACTTTTTGTTGCATAATTGGGGTTAGGTACTTCGACTAGTTGGTACCTACTAGGTCTATTTCCGACAGTAGCTATATATGGTGAAAGAGCAGCTACACAATAGAAAATCGGCTATCTAATTTCATTAGCGATTGGATTATTTCTTGATGTACTATTTATCATCGTCGCCATTTTGGAGGGGTAGAAGTTTAAGAGGTGACGAGGTGGAAAACTATCTGATGATGTAGAACTTGCTAGCTCCAAAGAGATATAGGATGTTGAGCTGAAACAATTACCGGATGATAGCCGCTATTCATGGGAGAAAAAGTTCCTTATCTGACTGGAAAGCTAATTTCGTTATTCGTCAAGAAAAAAAAAGGATAACAATTTATTCATAATTACGGCTAGAAAAATATTTCTGTTTCATTGACCACTAGAAGTTTAATCATTTCGTTCAGCTTGTATATATTTTTTCTTTATAGATATAAAAGATAATTTTAAATACGAATAGAGTTTAAGTAATCATGCCATCAGGAAAAATTCATCCGATACTTTATTGAGCTCGACCGTTCTTTCGTCTTTGGTTTTTTTTTCCTCTAATTTACGTTCTTTTCTCAATTTTTCAGAATAACGGACACCAAACCCATGCTTGAAAACTTCTTTAATTTCTTCTAATGTCATATCAGTAACTTCTGGGTAGAAAAATATAATAGCGATCCAACCGACAAATGTAGTACCAACATAGAATCCAAAAGCACCGCTCGGCGTCAAGTGTTTCATCATGGATAAGTATGTCGAAGAAACAACAATGTTTGAACCCCAACAAGTACAGTTAACCATCGTGGTACCGATTGACCTAACCTCCATTGGTAATAATTCACCACCAAACCAGGCAACGTTTCCAAGACCAACAGCATACCCAGCAATATAACCAATGATTGAAACAAGTAAAACTATTCCTGCCCATGAAAGTTTTGGAATACTGTCAATACTCAAATCTGGATTGATTGGGATGTAGTGTATTGCCACTGCACCAATAATTAAGAAAACAGACATAATCCATACAGTAGAGACCAATAATCTCCTTCTCCCAACCCTATCAATAATACATAGAGAAAGAACGGTAAATATAGCATTTGTACCACTAGTAACAATACTAACAGCAATGGATTCCGTGAACCCTACCAAGGAAAATAATGTAGGAGCATAAAACGTCATGGTATTACTACCGGCAAATTGTTGAATACCCATAAGCCCACAAGCCACAATAAGTGCCTTTAAGTTTATGGGATTTGTATACAACATTTTCAACCTTTGCCACATGGCATATTCGCCAACACTTTGATGTTCAAAATGGAAAGATGCGTCAATAAGCTTGACTTTGTTATTCACTTGTAAGTAAGTAGCATTAGGATATATACTGTGAATCACCGCGGTTGCTTCATCTGTTCTCTTTTTTTGAATCAAGTATCTTGGAGTGTCAGGAATACAATAGACTGCAATACCAAGGAATATGGCTGGGATGCCAGCAGAACCAACCATATATCTCCATCCACCAGGAACATGTTGGAAAGCAAAATCAATAATGTAAGAAAGCATCTGAGAACCAGTGATACAGATTGAATCTAGTGTTATCATTCTACCTCTATATTTGGAAGGTGCAAGTTCGGCAATATAGATGGGAACAATCATGGAGGCCAACCCAACGCCAAAGCCAACAACAAAACAACCCACAGTCATTTGCGCAAGACAGAAAGAAGCAGCTTGAATTACAGAACCTATGAAGAAGAAAACACTAGCAATAATTAGAGGAAGTCTTCTACCGATTCTGTCAATCACCATACCACCAAAAATACCACCAAAAAAAGCACCAGCAGACATAATAGATGTAATAAGCTCTTTTTCGTTTGAGGTCAACTCTTTTCCTAAGCTATTACCAATGGTAACAAGCACACCAGATATCACACCAGAATCATAACCAAAAAGACATCCCCCAAGAGCAGCGGCGAGTGTTATAACATAGATGAACTTTCCTGGTTCAGTTTCTTCAATGCTATCAAATAAAGTTAGATCGTTTTCGTTGGCATATTCTACCAAAGAAATTTTAGGCTTATCATTAAATTTCGTATCGACCGACAATGTATCCATTTAGAAAACGAAAATTTTCAAATAGCTTGTAGGTAGAATTGGAATTACTTGTAGTTGTCAGGCGTCTTTTATATGTTCATTATATATCAAGGACTTAATAATCCTTTGTTATTACCCCGGGTGGTGACATTCATATTCTCGGATACCGTACAATACCGAAGCGCTATCACACAGAACCCCACCCCCTCCCCCTCCAAAAAAAAACCTCCGCTTCTGTGTGCGTAGAAGATAAAATGCTGAATCTCTGTGGGGAAAAGTCTGGGGTATACCCTGCTATCTATAGTCACCACAAAAAAAGGCATTGCATGCCATTTATACTAAAAAGAATAGTTATATCTTAATCAATTTATTGATTACGTGTCGAGAGGGTTGAATATTTTATATTATAACAGTGAGAAAAAGTGTACTTGATTGATTTAGGATGTTCTAATTACGACGAAAAAGGGAAAAAGTCTAGGCCCAGTAGTGCTGATCGCGAATAAAAGCTGAGCATAACGCGTTGTGCGATATTTTTGAACAGCCAAACCTGAAAAATGTGACATAGGCCCTTTAGTATGGATGAAGAAGTGGAATATTATCCATAGCTGACTTAGATTGAATTAGAATTACCTATAATTATGAGCAGTTAATATAGATCAGTATATGATTTAAACTGAGTAATTACAATATACACATTTTACTGTTTCAGTTGGAACATCCCGATTATTTTTCATTAATCTAGCATAAAATGTAATAATGCGCTACACATTGGGGAAAATGCTTTAAGAAAAAATTATTATATATGTTTCATCTCTAGAATGGGGTTGGCCTATTGACGTATTTCTTCAATATTAATAAGAATTAATTCATTATGGGGTATATAATTGTGTCTTGGTTTATCATATTATATTTTTCGATACTCATAATTCTTTATACAAGTTTCAAATAGAATATTGAGGCAATCTTATCGTACTAATACTATTGAATTCAAGCGTATACCTTATTACTTTATATTCATAGATGTGTCAATCTACGAATCAATGTTTTTCTCGCGATACATTATCTTTTCTCTATATTGGGTAAAATTTCAAGGAAATAAAAAAAATACAATTTTTAATACTTTTAAAAAAATTGAATTTGGACAGTGTTATTACATGGTTGATAAAATGAAAAGATTTTGTTTAATAAATTATTATTGTATAATAGACTCACAAACCTGATATTATTGTGTATTTGAGTCAAGACTTGAGCTTGTACATTAACCCGAGTATTACAATCATGATCAATAACCAAGAGCTAATCCAAATCTATAATAGAATAAGTTTATATAAGATTGGCATATTTTGTGGGTTCTACATTACAGATTTTTAGTTTATTGTAGAGATTTCAATTACACTTTTTTTCGGATTCTTTAAATTTGTATTAATTGTTTATGATAAGATAATTTCTAAATCAATTGCAATATTGACAAACATAAATTAATTAAGGAAAAATCCATGTTGTCAGGAAATTTAAAAAATCATGGGACTATGTCAAAAATCAGAACATTTTTTTGAATAGCTTTTTCCAGGAAAACAATGTCAAAATAGATAGTGCTTGAATAAAAAAATATAGCATTGCAAAAAGATTAACATAATAATGTTATAAAATCTATAGATAAGTATCGAATTTATTATATTTTGTTTAAATGCATTATTTTCAATAGTAGATTACGCTAAAAGTTCAAGTTTACCTGATTTTCTATTTTTAAGATGATCTCTTCTTACTTTTGTAGCTTCTTGAACACTATCATAAGTTGCCCACCAAGAATATAATAAGCAAATCAAACCACATCCGATCATGGCCAAACAGATACCATAAGATACAATATATCTTGGAGCATACTCGGACCTAAAAATTTGGGGACCTGTAATTCCTGAGATTTGAGCTATACTATTAGTAAATGACAAAACAAATGCTACCTGTGTACTACCGTGGATATTTTCTAATTGCCAAGCATTAATAGTAGAAGGATATAAACTTGCAAAGAAAGTCGCAATACATATAAAAGCATAAAGTATTCCCGTGCTTGTAACTAACATTAGAACAATAAAAGAGCCGATAGTAAATAAAATGGATACTAAAATAAAAATTGGCCTTGGAAACAAAGCCAAATCAACAAACCAACTGCCTCCAATACCTGCAATCACAGCTAAAA
>JAJMIA010000058.1:0-41828 GCA_030583345.1 Schwanniomyces pseudopolymorphus | reverse complement strand
TTGTTGTTGTTGTTGTTGTTGTTGTTGTTGTTGTTGTTGTTGTTGTTGTTGTTGTTGTTGTTGTTGTTGTTGTTGTTGTTGTTGTTGTTGTTGTTGTTGTTGTTGTTGTTGTTGTTGTTGTTGTTGTTGTTGTTGTTGTTGTTGTTGTTGTTGTTGTTGTTGTTGTTGTTGTTGTTGTTGTTGTTGTTGTTGTTGTTGTATCTGGCGAGCAGCTAGTTGCTGCTGATCTTGTGAAAGTTTTCGCTGCTGAACATTTGCTTGTGGTGAAATTATGGTTTTTGGTGTTGCATCATTATTGCTCGTCAGATTTGACACTCTGCGATTATTTTGCGGTTCAATTACAGATTGATAATGTTGTTGTTGTTGCGGTTGTTGTTGTTGTTGTTGTTGCGGTTGTTGTTGTTGTTGTTGCTGTTGTTGTTGCTGCTGTTGTTGTTGCTTAAAAATTCTCTGGGCTTCATCTTCTCTCATTCCCATCTGATTTGCAGTTTGTGGATTTGTAGATAAATTCATTTCAAGATTTATTGTTTGGTCATTAATTCTATTATTTAATTTCGAGTTTTGTTGTTTGGTCATAGCTTGTCTATTTTGTATATTATTCTGATTCTCCATTGCCAATAAATTCATTTGATACTCACTAACAGAGTCAATTACATGCCTAGTATTTCCCCCCATCATTTGAGGCAGTTGTTGTTGAGGTTGAAACACTACCTCACGGCCTTGTTGGATAGGTAGCATAGTTTGCTGCTGCATAGTGAACTGTCTAAGTGGTTGTTGAGAATTTACTACTTTGTTTGATGGAGGTGGCATTCTTCCGTTGTACAATCCTCCCATATTTCCTGCTCCAGAATTAAATATACGTCCCAAATTAGGATTAAAATTACCTTGGATACTGCCCAACATTGTCCACCAATCCATCAAAAAATCCTCGTGTGATTGAAATTGCAATTTTTGATTAATCTCATTTATAGACTCTAAGATGTTAACTTTATCTGTCTTGGAAATTTCATTCAAAAGTGAATTAGCTGACTCTTCCAATCCATTATTTTTTAAATAAAAGTATAAACATACCAAAAAGAACAACCTAGAATCCTCTGTGTCGCCATCCTTTGGTAGAAAATTCATTCTTTGATGAGCTTAAGGGAGGATATATCTTCAAATATCTAACGACGTTTATAACGGAGACTCTTCGATGCTATATACAGGATTAAATTGAGGTTCAATCGCCATGACTGACAGGATTTTGTTACTGGTGGTCTACATTTGAAAAAAATTCTACAATAGAAAACATACAATTCGGTACCGTTCTTTAATATCAGGAGAATATTCCTATAGATTATTGAATTAATGTTTTATAAGATAACTTTCTAAGCGTGTTTTAACCTCAATGAAAAATAATGTTTAGTACATCGCAGTAAGTGTTAAAAGTCTCGCAATTCCTGTAGGGTGATAGAACTGGTTTCAAATTATAGGGGCTGCTTGATATTCTCCATACAAGTTCGAGACCCGGTACTAACGATTTTCGAATCACCACAGTAGATTAATAATTAATTAACTATGTGCGATCTATATTTTAAATAGTATCCATTTTAAGCCAGTCGTTTAGCAATCACAGAAATGTAGTACACAGTGGTCGTATTTGAGATAAACTCATTTTCCTACCTGAAATTTTATCTACAACAGAGCACTAGGATTATATGAATATAAATCAAATAGACTAAAGTTTAATTTCTCCTTCAAGATGCAGCAATGCCCGAGAAGCCAGATATTCCCAAAAACATGCATTTCTTAGCCCAGAAGCTATATTTTATAGGACTTATATAGACGAGACATTAATTAATCAGGACACCGAATATTAATTACTATTATAAGCGATTGTTGCAATAAAACAAATCGGTACATCTAGATAATAAAATTATAAAGGGAATAAGATCAAACTTCGATAAAAGGTATTTTATCTATTTGATTACTCAAATTTACCTTCAATTCTCGAGAAGCTTTTATAATATAACCTGATTTTAGTACTTAAAGGAATACTATACTGCATCATGGGAAGAAAATATAAATATAAATTCAATAACTAGACAATGTATACTAGTAGTATAAACTATAAGATACTGGCAGATCCTAGATTGGATATTTCATGAAAACTAAATCCGCTTTGTATTTAGAATTTAAATTCCATATAGCTCTGAATAAGCTAATGACATTTTTAATACAGAAATCCAAAGAAAATACAATAATGACTCAATTAAGAAATTATCATGAACCGTAATTTTGTTATTTCAAATAGGAAAATACGAAAGAATTTTCAGGATCACAAATTAGATAGATGTACGGACTAAATGTCCTTATGTTTCGGATTTTATACGACAATAAAATTTGAATTTATTAGATCAAAATAATATACAATCTCTAATATACGCTACAATAGAATTTTGGGATTTAAATAATAAAAGTTGAAAATCATGAGGAATTAATGTCATAATAAAGTCATTACATCCATTCTTAAAAGGGAGTAGTTATACTAGTTCTATCTATAGATTCTAAACAAATATTAACAATTAATGATTGCGGAAATATCCAAATTCTACATTTGGAATTCTGTTAGCTTTAATATCATCAATTTTATCAACTAGAAACTTTTTAGGATAATCGTATCTATCAAAAATTGGAGTATATCTAGATAAATTCTTGTTATATTCATAATATATCCCATGAACCATCAACATATCCAACCTACCTAGAACCCTGACTAAGTAATGGACAATAGGTTCTAATTGATGTATCACATAGGTCGTCGTTAGATCATCAATATTTATCTCATCATCATCAAAACACTTACATGAATTCGTTTCTTTATGGCATTGGCTATGTAATGCATGGGGTTCTCCTTTAAATATGGGATATTTCGTAAAGTCATAAGCTTTTTCCTTAATAGGTATACAGACTTCTCTGTCTCCTTGAACCTTGGTTAAAAGAAATCTGATTAAAAAATAAAGTGTAGAATCAACATCCAATTCTTCTTGTTCTTCTATGAGAACAGAAGAGAATTCATCCTTTAGTCTCTCTAAAAGTAAATGACATCCCCAACATTGACATGTGTGTAACAAGCTTTGATAAAAATCAGGTTTATAGTAAATAAATGATGTCAAAAAGTCAGGAAACTCTGCAGATTTTAAATTCAAACATGTCATAGGTGGAAAGTAATCAAAGAAAAAAGCCTCCATAATTTTCTGATTTAGTTCGTTCAACAATAAACTTGACATTTCAATGCTATAGAATGTTTTAAAAGTGGGTGTTGAAAAATCAAGCTTTAGTCTTGACATTTTAGATAATGTCTTCAAAAAATTACCTATTGGGGCAAAAACTCCATCTAATAGTTGAGTAGGGCGCAACCATTCAATATAGGGAAAAGATTCAACTTCAAGGCTAGATAGATTAGGCAAGCCATCATTTTTTTGGGAAAATATTGTAAAATCGTCAAAGAATTTTGTAAAACAATTACAGCTATTATTCCTATCAACAAAACAATCCAATTTCAAATAAAGATGACGCAATGATGTTAAATCTATCTTAGAGGATATAATTTTAAATTTTAATTTCATATCATGGTTTTGTAGATAAGATTTTAGTTCCAGACTCATATTACCAGGATCCAAATCCAAGGCAAAATCGTTCTCATCATTAAATAAATTTTCCCTATGACAATGAAAGAGAGTTAATCCTTTCAATTTAATTTTCATATCATCGTACAATTTTATATTTTCTAGTATTTGTAAACCAAATTGAACCTTTGAACTACTAGTAAGAGAATGTAAATTATTAAAGACATCATATGGAGGTCGTGACAAATCAAAACCACTAAAGTTCATTAATTCTTCTTCGTCAAGCATTAAAAATAAGTTCGTTAAATTTGGTGGGATTCGTGGCTCATATAAATCTTTAGTTTTTGTTACAAATAATTTGAAAATTCTATTTCTGATATTATCTCTAAGTAAAAAATTCTTTAATTTAGTAATTCCATTAACAAAATCAACAAACGTTATATGTAAAAAATTGATTTCTTCAGAATTCTCACCAAAAAAATCTATTATCTCAGTTTGCAAAAGATCTAAATTATACTGCTTATCCGAATAACATTTATCAAAAATGAAAAACTTAATTTTCAGTAATAATTTGGGGTTGAGATGCAAAGATTTTAAAAATTTCAACAAATTTTCAATATTGAATATTAATGAACTATTCATATACATATATCCATTTTTTTTTATGAATAATCTAGTATCATTTTCATATGCAAGAGGTAATTCAGATCCAATTGCAACTGTGACTCTTTTGTATAATCTATCTGATGCAATATGATAAAAATTAGAACACGTAAGCATAGTATTTATCAAGTCAAACTGGTCAACATATTCTAGTATGTTCGCAATAATATTGTCAGGAAGTTTGATAAAGATGGAAGCTGTACTTTGTTTGTTTGGTTTATCATTATATAAAGATATAGTTACATTTGTAGGTACTACCAGTTCAAATCTTTGTATAGATCTCTTGAATTTAAGCATCCTTCATCGAACAATTTTTAAGTCATTAATTGTCACTTGGAATCGCTGATTTTAAGAATTATAAAATCCTGCATTTAATACTTCCCCATAAATAGTGAGGACCCTGAATATTCCCTTAATGTTAACTCCTATATATTGAATGTAAATGATTAATTTTTATACTGGATTATGATTACATGTTAAATTGATATTTAATGAATCGTATAATTATGCTTGAACTTAAGACTCTACAAAAGTTAAGGCTGTATGTAAGAAATGTACATCAGTGATTATATTACTGCGAAAATACATTTTAGCAAAATGACATGCATGTAAGTATAGAAGCACAAAAAATAGCAAAATCTAAGAAAGAGAAAGAGAATTGCCTTTAAACATCAATATCCAATGCCCGTACTTGTAATATAGATCGGCCTATTGTTCAAATTACTGTTTAAAATATTTTAATACAATTCCTAAGATTACAAGCTGTTTAAATCAAAAATATTAACTACTAGACTTATAAATAGACGATAATGCAATTTTATTAATATGTATTGAATATTGAATGATGCCATTATTATAAACGACTGCCCATATTAACATGAACAGCCTTCGCTTGAGTGTACATTGTTAATCCATATTCTCCTAATTCTCTACCAACACCGCTCATTTTTACCCCACCAAATGGGATGTGGACATCACTATCATTAGATGAGTTGATCCAAACCATTCCGGCTTCCAATTCATGAGCGAATTCATGAGCCTTTGTGATATCCTTAGTAAAGATAGCTGCACCTAAACCATAATTAGTATCATTTGCAAGTTCCAAAGCTTGTTCATCACTGGAGAATTTTCCAACAGCAACCACAGGGCCAAATATTTCCTCTTTGACAATTCTCATTTCTGGCTTTACATCAGCGAAGATGGTAGGCTTAATATAATAACCCTTCGCAAACTCCCCTTCTTTGTTCTTTTCACCTCCTAATAATACTCTAGCACCTTCTCCCTTACCAATTTCAATATAAGTAGCAACTTTATCGTATTGCTGCTTTGAAACTTGAGGACCCACTACATTTGTACTGTGAAATACATGACCGTGTTGATACTCGCTTGCAATATGCTCTGTAAAGAGAGTTAAGAACTTTTCATAAACATGTTCGTGAACATAAACTCTCGATGTTGAAGTACAAACTTGACCTTGATTATACATTATACCTAATGCAGCCCATTTTGCAGCTTGTTCCAAATCAGCATCTGCCCTAACAATTAATGGAGACTTACCACCACATTCTAAAGTGACTGCTTTCAAGTTTGAAGCAGCTGCTTTTTGGATCAATCTACCTGTTGCGGTTGAACCTGTGAATGCAATCTTGTCAACATCCAAATGAGAGGCTAATGCATTACCTGCAGTTGCACCAAAACCAGAAAGAATATTAATAACACCAGCTGGCAATCCTACATCTCTGAAAATATTTGCCATGTATAAAAGAGATAATGGGGTAATTTCAGAGGTCTTCAAGACGATTGTATTACCAGCAGCTAAAGCTGGGAAAATTTTCCATGCGGCCATAGCAATCGGGAAATTCCATGGAATGATTTGACCACAGACACCGATTGGTTCGTGAATAGTGTATGCTAATTTCTTTGGATCATTTTGGATAACTTTACCTTGAATCTTATCAGCCCATCCTGCATAATACCTTGCACAATTTATGGCTTCATCAATGTCATACACAGCATTGTTATCTTTATTCTTACCAGAGTCCCACGCTTCAACTGATCCAAGAAAGTCTCTTTCTCTCTCTAAAATGTCAGCGACCTTAAAAAGGAATTTACCTCTTTCAACACCTGTGACCTTCTTCCATGATTTGAATGCAGCTCTTGCAGCTTTGACAGCAATATCCACATCTTCTTCTTCTGCTGCATAGACAGAACCATTGATTTCACCAGTTGCTGGATTAATTGAATCTAATGTCTTGCCGGAAATTGATTTGACAAATTCGTTGTTGATGAAGAGACCGGATGGTTGTTTGTATTTCTTGCCATCTGGCAATATGACTTCGTATTCCAATGGGAGAGACATTATACCGACTAGTTAATTAATTAGTAAACTTTGAAGACGTGTATAGTAATTTTAACATAAATACAAAATTAAGAATTTCTTGAAGTTTATATGATTTTTCAAATCCCCTCCCCCGCTCGTTATCAAATTTTCTGAGGAACCCGCTAGTGGGAGTTCGATTACTTGCGGCTCTTTCGACCAATTAGGAAAATGTTGACGCTTAATGTCGTTCCTATATACCTTCTAATTATTATCGCAGGCTCATCCGAGAGGAACCATTGTCCTAATACAGATTACTATACTAATGCTATTTTAGGAAATTAATTGCGAATGAATACCAAACCATTGACCGACCCCATGAGCGAGTAAAATTAAATCTGATAAAAAATCTTCAATGATATGTTAGGAGAATAGTACCAACCAATGGTAGTCTATAATTGTAATATTTCTAGTATTCTTTATTGCTATAAAATAATTGATATGTAAGATAAGTTTATTGGTGAAGCTTAAATACAGTACGATAACAGAAATTTGATCGAGAATATATTTATAATAGCATGCGACCTTCAGTAAAAAAACCAAAAGATTATCGAATACCAGGATAGCATCAATGTATTTCTCCAATTTTAGTATACAAAGCTCGGCCCATAATGAATTTAGAAGTGATACATTCACTACACCTACTCTTTCTATGGTGAAATCATTAAATTCTGCTACTTTAGGAGATTCCGTGTATAATGAAGATAAGACAACAAATGAATTGGAAAATAAAGTTGCTGAGTTAGCTGGTAAAGAGGCTGGATTGTATTGCGTTAGTGGTACGCTTTCTAATCAGATTGCAATTAGAACAAATTTGTATCAGCCTCCACATAGTGTATTATGTGATTTTAGAAGTCATGTATATGTGCATGAGGCCGGTGGTATTCCAACACTTTCACAAGCACTTGTTAACCCTATAAAACCTAAAAATTCTATTTACCTTACTTTGGAAGATGATATTTTGCCAAATTTCATTCCAGATGATGGTGAGATCCATGGTGCCCCTACCAAGCTTATTTGTTTAGAAAATACTTTGCATGGTATGATATTCCCAATTGCAGAAATCAAAAAGATTTCAGAATTTTGTCATGAAAACGATGTAAAGTTACACTTAGACGGTGCTCGATTATGGAATGCCTCTGTAGAAACAGGTATTCCATTAAAAGAGTATTGTTTTTATTTTGATTCTGTCTCCTTGTGCCTATCGAAAACTTTGGGAGCACCAATTGGATCAGTTTTAGTAAGTACAAAGAAATTTATCTTCAAAGCAAACCATTTTAAGAAGCAAAATGGTGGTGGTATTAGACAATCTGGTATTTTGGCAGCTATGGCAATCACTGCAATTGATGAAAATTTACCAAAATTAAAAGGAACTCATGAAATGGCTAAAGAGCTTGGTGATTTATGTAATGAAAATGGAATTGCCTTAGAACATCCAATTGATACAAATTTCGTATTCATAGACTTTAAAAAAAATAAGATGGATGTTGAATATTTTTCTGAGTTAGCTCAAAAATACAATATTAAACTTTATGGAAATAGAATAGCTTTCCACTATCAAATTTCTAAAGAGAGCTTTGAAAATTGTAAAAAGGCAGTTTTAGAATGCTTTAATCATGCTAAATCCAACCCTGCTAATTCAAATAAACCAATAAGATTCTATGAAGAGAAATAAGTATTTCGCTTAAATAACATTTTTATATAAAATATATTGCGATAATTAAATATTTACATCTCACCTTTTGATACAACATATAATGTATGATGAATTCCAAATTCTACGAAAAGGCACTACCTCCACAAAGCCACAAGTCTTAGTATTGACTACTGTAATTGATGACGATCTCATTGAATATTTAAATGACGATTTTAACTTCGAAACTTCGTTGAGACATTTGAATCTAAAAGAACAACTTTATATACGGTCAATCAAGAACCATCAAATAAGATATAAACAGCTTGTTAATAAGTTATTTAAGAAGCTTTGTCTAAATTACATTATACATTCTATTAGAGAGGGGCAAGAAGAATTCAATCCCTGGAATGAATTACATTTTAAATTTCAAGAGTTAGGAAAGCCTTATCTAGATGAACAGGAACTTTATCATTTCCAATTTAGTGATAGTTCGTCAAATAATGTCCTTGCAATTGTCTTTGAGCTAAACTCAGACGCAGCTATTGGAGTTGATTTATCACATTCCAAGCAAGATTCTATATCTAACACGAATTTCATTGAACAATTTGAGCCAGTCTTTGATAGTAGTGAAATTGAATCATTAAATAACATTGAAAATATTGAAAATAGGTATATTTCTTTTAATCAATTGTGGACATTGAAAGAGGCGTTCACAAAGTTATTGGGATGTGGACTTAATATTGATTTGTCAAAGTTTTTTTTTAATATTAATAAAAATTATGTATATGATCATACTCCTGTTAGAAGCAAGCAAAAGTACATTATATCTGAAATGAAAATTAATTGGACTACCTTGATTGATATAGATATACACCAACTAATTGAAGATAGAAATGAATATTTGGAAGGTTTATGTACTACCGAATTTTATTGCAGGTCTGGTATACTTTTTCAGCCGGAAAATGGCAGTTTGCCTGTAATAATTTCAATAATTAACCAAAATTCGTTAATTGCCCTGGATATAAAGAGTTATCATTTAAATATTCGTGATGTACTAAGTGACAGTAATGTTTAGTTATAAGGGATTTCATTTTTTAAAATATAAACATTTATCTCTACCTAACTAAATAATAGAACCCATAACCAAGGCTAATAATGCAGCCGACATACCTACTTGCTTACTTGAGGCTCCGCCTGAAGATGAAGTAGAGCTTCCAGAACTAGAAGCGGAACTAGCACTACCAGATCCACTTGCTGATGATGAACCAGAAGATGAACTTCCAGAGCTGGATCCAGAACTGGATCCAGAACTAGATCCAGAGGATTCTGTGCTGTTTCCTGTGGAAGATCCAGATTCAGATCCAGATCCAGATTCTTCGCTCAGCGATGAAGAAGTAGAGTTTGATGATGAAATTCCAGACCCAGTGGCTGAAGTAGGACTTGATATACCACTTGCAACTTCCCCGATGGATGCGGTATTGGTAGAACCAGATCCTTCTAAAGAATTCATAGCAGCGTCTGATTCGGAACTATTTCCTAAAGACCCAGTTGACCCAGATTCACTGGAGTCTGCAACGGTAGCTGAAGCAGTACTTTCATTTCCTGCTGCGTTAGCTGCAGTTTGTGTAGATGCAGACCCAGCAGCGGCAGAAGCGTTTTCTTCACTTCCAGACGAACCAGAACTATTTGATTCATCACTAGCAGCATCACTACTTGTGCTACCTGTGTTACCCGTGCTACCTGTGTTACCCGTGCTTCCCGTGCTTCCCGTGCTTCCTGTGCTTCCTGTACTGTCTGAAGAGTCTGTCGATTCACCTGATAATGCACTTGATTCTTCGGTTGCTCTTTTGATATTTTCATTGATTACTTGTGCTGAAATTGCGCTTGATCCTGCTAATATGGCTGTTAAAGTACTATACTTCATTTTATTAATCTATTCTAGTTGTATACTTACAAAAATAATTTTTATATCAAGAACATCGAAGACTTATTTATACCCTATTCCCATACCAGGCTTGGAGTACAAAGCTCATGACATTAAATGGTATTTACATTCACAGCGAGTATACATACCAAAGTAAGCCCCACGGTTACAATCAAATATTCCAAGAGCGCCTCCTAATCGATTGCGTGTAAATAATTTCATGTTTCGTTTTGTTTCTGGTGTATTGTTTTAGAGAATTGCTCCTAATGGAATTTCATAATTGGCTATATAGAAGCTCTGTCTGCAAAAAATCCTGGCCACTCGGTATTTTGAGCTCGGCATTCAAATGTGACATCCAGGAACAACACCGCCCAATATGGCAACATAGGCTGAGTATTAGAAAATTTAGGAATGACATTTCGTGAAGCAAGGCTTAAATCTAGACAAAAAGTAGAATCTGAAGCATGCGTGATTCGAAATCTGCCTCATTAGTTAGTTGGTTAAAATAACTTAAGACTCGGTGTGCTTAAAATGTACATAACTTTCTTTAAATAGAAACACAAAAATACGAGCATTGATCATAGAGTATAGTGCATTGAGCATTGAGCATATGTAACTGGAGGCCACCAAGAGAGATCAAAACGCCTGTTAATTTCAACTTCTGTGGATTCCATTCCATTCATAACCGATTCATAATTTGGCTGTATTCTATTATGCAGGATATATTTATTATAAAAATTTCAATTAGAACTGGTATGGTATATTTACAAATAATTACATGACACTTAATCCCTTATTACTTGAAAAACACGAAAAATACTTTAAGTTTTGTCTAGGATCGTTTCCTGCAAAAGCACAATCGGAAGACTCAAACAAATTGGCGCTCATTTATTTTTGTTTACATGGATTGGGATTATTGAAGAAATTGGATTACACAGAAGATGAAAGAATTGAATTTGCTAATTACATTTATGACCATCTAATAAGTGACGAGCATGACGAGATTCAGTCCTTTAGACCGTCACAAACATTCAAGTTGCCTGGCAATCGTAATGCATATGATTTTCCAAATCTCTCTGCCACATTCTTTGCACTTGTCAACCTTCTCGCGTTAAAATCAGATTACTCTAAAAGAATCGATAGACATAAAATAATGCGTTTTCTTCAAGAGTTACAGGTTAACTCAGGAAACAATAGAGGATCATTTAACGCTGTACTTGACGAAAGTAGAGAAAGATTCGGGGAAACAGACTTAAAATTCTGCTATATTGCGGCTTGTATCAGAAAGCTTCTAAAATACGATATATTACCAGCTGTTGAACGTGTCAATGATATTGATGTGGAAGGATTAAAGGATTTTGTGTTGAGTAGAGTAAATTATGATGGAGGTATGAGTTCTTACAAATATTCAGAATCTCACGCTGGACTTACCTTCTGTGGTCTTGCATGTCTCGGACTCCTTGGATATGATTTTGAAAAGGAATGGGTAGAAGGTACTACAAACTGGCTAGTTCATAGACAAGTAGATTACCCCAAAGTATTATATGGACAGAGCGAATACGAATATTATGACGAGGAAGATATTGGGGGATTCAATGGAAGAGAAAACAAATTTAGTGACACATGCTATTCATGGTGGGTCACTGGAAGCTTAAGTATAATTAATAAAAATGGTCTCGATTTAGTGAATATAGAGAGGGCTGCAGAATACTTACTAAATAACACACAGCATGGAATTATGGGAGGCTTCAGCAAAGATGGAGAACAATTTCCTGATCCACTCCACTCTTTTTTAGGGTTAGCAAGTCTAAGTCTTTGGAAGCACAATGGTTTGGATGCAAAAGAATGTCAATTATTGGACGGTATAGATGATAAGTTGGTAATTACTAATGAATCGAAGAGGTTTCTTGAAAGTAGTGTATATTGATGGCTCTCTGCGAGTCACTGATATCGATGACCTGCATATATACGTCATTATCATCTGGAAAATATCGTACTACATTGAAATATTGTAGTTAAAATATATATCTTTAGAAGATTAGAATCTAATATAGTTTTGCGATTGATCTCTTTTGACAGTTAAATTCCTATTATGACAACACAAGCTACCAGCGACGAGCAGAAGTCGCCTGGTACTACCATACACTTAATTTCTGGTGCTTCTGCTGGACTAGTATCTGCCATAATACTACAACCTCTTGACTTATTGAAAACTAGATTACAACAGCAACAGCAAAAAGATTCCAAGTATAGAACTAATATAGTAAAAGAAGTAAAAAAATTACGGCATTTTAAAGAATTGTGGAGAGGAGCGTTGCCTTCAACTATAAGAACATCCATGGGGGCTGGATTGTACTTCACGATATTGTCTTCATCTAGGAATTATTTATCGACATTTAATCAGCAGTCTGAGGTATCTGAATCGTCAGCTTTGCCTAAACTATCACCATTTGAAAACCTAGCAACTGGATTTGTGGTTAGAGCGGTAGTTGGAATGGTTACTATGCCGATAACTGTCATAAAAACAAGATTCGAATCTAATATATATAATTATAACTCGTTATATGAAGGGTTTGATGGTATCTATAGAAATGATATCGCAGACGGTAAAGGATCTTTCAAGAATTTTTTCAAAGGCTCCTTCGCAACATTAGCCAGAGACAGTCCTTATGCTGGGTTGTATGTCTTATTTTATGAAAGTTTGAAAAATGACATATTTCCAAAATTAATAGGAAAATCAGACAAAGATTCTTTTGCTAATGCTTCATTGATAAACTCATCATCAGCATTCGTTGCCTCTTGTCTTGCTACTACTATTTCGGCACCTTTTGATGCGATTAAAACCAGATTACAGTTGAGCTCACCCACGAAGAATATGCCTTCTGCGTCGCTCTGGGAAACAACTAAATCACTTGTGAGTGAAGATGGAAAATACAAAAATTTATTTAGAGGGTTGTCATTGCGTTTAGCAAGAAAAGGTCTCAGTGCTGGTATAAGTTGGTGTATTTATGAGGAATTAATTAAAAGTAATAATTGGGATAGAATATTTATGTCCAAATCTACTGATAAGTTGGCCTAAGCATATAATTCTATTTAGATTTTTATCTTGTATACATTTTGTAAATAGCTATCTAATATTATTGGTGTGCATATAACATTATTTGAATCCTCGGTAGTATCACTGATTACCCCGTCCATACAAGTCTGTAAGTTAAAAGTTTGAAATTTAATTTATAAGTTTATATTAAATTAAGAATGAATGAAGAGTTAGTTAAGAGTGCCATTGACTTTTTAAGAGATCCTAATGTTTCTTCGTCACCATTAACCAAGAAAATTGAATTTCTTGAGTCTAAAGGGCTTAATCAACAGGAGATAGAAGAGGCATTAAGAAGAGTAGATGGAAATTTATCAAGTGAATCATCTAATAAACCTTCAAATAATTCTAATGCGCCAGCTGCTTATATCAATTCTAACCCATTACCTATGGACTATTATAATGTAAATCCGCCTGCCTTACCGGAAAAGACTTGGAAAGATTATTTTATAATGGCCACAGCAACTGCCGGAGTGACGTATGGTCTTTATCAAGTAGTCACTAAGTATCTTATTCCAGGAATTATTCCACCGTCACAATCTTCCATTGATCAGGATAAAGCCAAGATTGATGAGGAATTTACAAAAATTGATAAAATTTTAGAACAATTAGCTAGCGATCAAGATGAAATGAAAAATGCAAATGAAGCTAAGTTGAAGGATATTGATGGAGTAATTGAAAATGTTAATGATTTCTTAAGTAAGTATAATAAGGATAAGCTAAAATTCGACGATGATTTAAGATTAATGAAGCTAGAAGTAGAAAAATTACAAAATAGTGTTGAAAGAAACCTGAATTTAACGAAAGAAAATATCAGAGATGAGTTAGCCGAGATAACTGAGGAATTGACATCACTTAAACAATTAATAAGTGTCAAATCTTCCACTGATAGTTCTGTATCTAGAAAAATTACTCCAGTATCTTCGATTCCCTCTGCATCTGAGATCTTAAAAAAAGCAAAAAATAAGTCTGCCGCTCCTAATCCCGAGACAAAAGAATTGACACCAGTTGAAGATAGTACTACTGTATCCAAATCTTCTGCATCTTCGCCTCCAGGTATTCCTCTGTGGCAATTACAACTGCAATCAGAAACCAAGAAGGAAAATTCGAAGGACGAGGAGGAAACTATTCCATCTTGGCAATTGCAGAATGACCAAGCTAAGAGTGATGACATTGTTAACGATACTATAAAAAACGTTGGAGTTCCTTCGTGGCAATTAAATGCTTCCGCTAATAATGATTCATAATTATTAAAGTATGTCTTGCTTATTGGATAAAATTTTTGTAGGTTTTGTTTGAACTTCGCGTACGTAATCTCGACCCGACCATTTTGAAAAATGTTTAGTTTTGAAAAATGTTGAAGTCAATTTTCTTTTTTCACCAATATACTTAAGCAAAAGAACACTTGGTTGAAAAAGATCTGTTTAGAGTAATATAACACTTAATCTCATCTAAATTATTTACTTATTTTAATTCCTGATTTGCACTTTTTTTTCTTGTTTTTTTATTTTCCTTTGTCATTTATATCAAAGAGATTATTTTGTGAATATTAATTAAGGGTTTGTTTTTCTAAGAGATTGATAACATAATATAACTAAGGTGGAGTTTGATTTTTTTTTTGGATATTGAATATTGCAGGGTTAATTTTTTATGCATACATAATCCATTAGACATTTTTATTGGGAACGGATTACAAAATCACTAATTTATTTCAGATTGACATTATTATATAGATAACTTAGATTTAAAGGTTGGTTGAAATGGTTGATATAGTCGGTGAGTCGTCTAATACAGTATACCCTAAGAGAATATTAAAAGATGTGCCTTTCTGCAATCAGTTAGAAATCATCGAGACAATCTCATTAAATTTACCAATAAGTTCATCAAATATTGGTCAGAATTATAATAATTCTTACCCTAAGAATTTTAAGCAGAATCAGTATCCCATTGCGGCTGCTACTGCCGCTGCGATCCAACAGCAGAATTTTGTTTCTCAACATGCACCAAAGCAAATTCAGCTTAACAACAATCCAAGAACTGCTTTCCATGATATCTCTGTTCAGCAAGGTAAAAAAGATAGTAATAATTTTAATTATCAAAATCTTCAGCAAAATCAGCAAAAAATGAAAGTTTTGCTGAACTTTCAAAAGCATAATAATTCACCATCAGAGATATCTTATGGTGCAAATATTCTGTATAATAATTTTGGAAACACATCAAATCCACAATTGTTTTCAGAGACACCACTATCCTCAAACCAAGCAATCGATTTGAGAAATAATCTTTTAATGCTTAATAATAGAATCAAACCAGCTGATTCGGCTGTATTACTGGATCCAAGCTTGAACCAATATCAACTTACTAATAAGGTTTTTGAAAATTCAACTCCAGATAATACTTCACCACAAAAATTTTTAGTCTCCACTTCCAATGTTGGAATAGCACCTCAATCAAGTTCTTCAGTTAGTACAGTAAGTACACCTACTGTTAATACTGCTAATAACTTTTTAGATTCCCCTTCTTTGATGCCCCAGGTCAGTTCTAACTTTTCATCTGGAAACTGGAATAAAACATCTTCAATCTGGGGATCGCCTTCATCTTTGGCATTTTCAGCTGGCACTTCAACTAATTCACAAAATAGCATATCTAATAATTTTAGTCGAACATCAAATATGTGGTGAACCAGTGGACTTCAGCTTCACAAGTTTTTCATAATGCATAATTATAACAATAAACTTCTTTTACCATTTATCTTCAATCTATATATCCAGCTTTTTAAAATTAAGTATGTTAATATATATTTGAATTAGATCTTTAAACCATAAATCGTGTACTAAAGCGGATTATGCGAAATTCAATACATTTTTTTCTGGTTATTAAAACTTACTTTTCTAATAAGAATAAACGTCAATACATCATTACTAATTTTTGGATTTTACATCGGATAGATTTTATATAATTTAAACATTTATTTTCTGTTCTCTTTTTCAACTAAAAGAATGACGAATTCATCAATCAATAAGGTTCTTCGATATGCAATTGCGAAGAAAACACCAATCAAGAAGTTCAAACTTCTTTATGAAGAATTAGAATCTAAGTCTGATATAACGAAAGAAGAGTATATTAATGATTTTTTGAATATTGATTCTGAAATGCCATCATACTATACAGAATTTCAAATCAAATTGGTTATTAGCATATCAACATCAAATGAAGAGTCATTAAAGAAGTTTTGGATACACTTATTTCATTTGAGAGAAGAATGTCAGCTAGTGTATTTAATAAGGTGGAATACTGTTGTTTGTTCTTCTGTCGGATTATCCGCTCATTTACTCAGTAATTTGATAAATAAGCATTTGACGAATTACACACAGCAAATTGTTGATCACTCTAATAATTCTGCATCAGTCACAGAAAACAGTTTGGCAATATTGAAGTATTTGATATTTTTCTGGGGATCAGTAATAGATAATTTTCAAGGGATTTTGGAAGTAGATTCGTTTGAAAAAACATGTTCCTTGTTGATCGGAAGATTAAATAAATTACATGACTTCAAGCTGGTAAATTATTTAATATCTAAAAGTAAGAATATTTTTACGTCTAATGATTTTGATGTAAGAATAACTCCAAGTGATAGTTCATTATCTGTATTGACTGCATCTGGGTTGTCACAGAAGAATTTCTTAACCTCATCCATTAATTCAAAGAAATACCCAAATATAATAAAACTAAAGAAGCGTTTATGGTTACATGAAAAAATACTAAGTTGGAAATTCCATGATAGCTCTCTTTTAGATAAGTTTGTCAAGATATTCTATCCGCAAAATAATATAATATCAAGTAATGTTGTGTCTAGCTTTTTGGTATCATTATTGAACGGTTACGCATCGGCTATAAATTTGAATGAACCTCAATATGTTCTATTTAACTATAAGAATTATATTCTATCCGAATTTCCTCGAATTGCTTTAGAGTCTAAATTTAATAACAATTTCGAAAATTCAATAATACGGACTTTTGAGTTATTAGATGAAAACACAAGAAATGTAATATCTAATGTGTCCATAGGTACACGAATTATTGATATTCGAAAGCATTTAATTAAGAATTGTATCTGTAACGAATTGATACCAATACAGTCATATTTTAATTTTTTTCCCTCAGAGAATATAAATCAGCAAGGACTTATACATGAGATTAATCAATACAAGGGAACAATTGATATAGAACATCAATTCAGAGAAAAATTGTTGAATATTAATTTTGAATTTACTTCTTTAGAAGAATCAGGATTAATAGAGTTTATGAATTCTCTTCCACAAGTATTGGAATTTCTGAGAAATTCTCAACAATTACTTAGTTCAATTGTATTATCTACCATTAGTGATTTTATTTCAGAAAAACAGACTGAGAAGCTAAGTCGTTTGATGCTCGCTATATTGCATAACCCAGACGTCTTATATTATATTTTCTTCAGTGTAGAGTCGGGACCCCACCTTTTATTAAGTAAGGTAATGCTGTATTTAGATTCTGAAAGTTTTGATGCTGACGATGCTGATAATCTACAAGATTTGTACTCTTACTTTGGTATAATATTATTTGGAATCTTATCTATTATAGAAATTTTTAATATTGATTATTCCAAATTTCTTATCAAGAATTCTTACTCAATTGATTATATTAATAATTTTTATTACAGATTATGTGATAATTTTACAAATAATCATCCAAAAGAGATCAGTGATGATGAAAAAACAATAATTTCTAACTATAGTGACTTAATTAATGATTGGATTAACGCTTTGTTTGATGAAAATAACGATGGATTATCTGATGACTTGATAAAGTCTGTAAATGTTAAACAGGCTTATAAAATGATCTCTATCATATATCAACAAGCAATTATTGCAACGAATTGTCAAAAAATTGATAGGAAAATTTTAAGCAATGGAATTGATTATTTGGCTCAGCCACTTTTGGCACCTTGTATGATGAGCGTAGTAAATTGGTTATTACAAAAGATAGATGTATTCGAAAAGGATTTAGACTCGGTATACATTAAAGTTCTTTGCGAATTGATTAATTCTAATTTGAACAATGAAAAAAGTCAAGAGCTCAATGACGAAAGTAGTTTGATATTTAAAATCATTCTAAATTCCAAAGGACATTCAATAATAAAAGTATTGAAAAAATGTCCTGATTGGAGGAATTCATCTACCATAAGAGAGGTGATTGATAAAATTTCAACATTAGTAAATACAAACCACATTGACCACGGTAATTCAGTCACTAGTTCTGATTCTGATTTATGCTTAAATGAGAAAATTAAACAGAATATTCTTGAAATGGTAAAAGAGAACAAATTCTCATATCAATACGTTAGCAAATTGATTGATGTTGACAGAGCAAGATTTCTAGAATTTTTATTCAAGGAAATTATTCTGTATCATAGAAATAATAATGAAGATACTAAAGTCTTTATGGATGTTGCGATTTACATTAGTATTATCCAATTAGTTAACTCGATGGAGGAAAAAAGTTATTGGTTGAATGAATTGTTGTCGGATTTTAAGCCTAACAATAAGTATGCGTTAAGTGAAGATAAATCTTTTGTACTTTCTATGGAGTCACATTTCTCAAGCATATTTAATTTCAACACTACTCAGAGAAATGGTGATGAAAGTGATGATTTGTTCAATGATGGGTCAGAATCTCTATTATATTCTAGCTTCCAATCTCTTCAATTGAAAGCTAAAAGGTATAATAATTTGATACATGATTTGGTAAGATTGAAACGTCAATTGCATCAAAATTCAGATATATTAAGGGCGTATTATACTCTAAAGGATAAAATTGTAAGCGATTTAGAATCTTTTTCAGTTTAATTTATTAGTTTTATTTATCTGTTTTGTTAATTACAACATATAATGTACATTTTGCTGCTATAATCTAATCATACTTTTTTTTCTAATTGTTCTTCGATATTCACAACTTCAGTGTGTTCGGAATTTGCATCTTCGTCAAGATTAGACACAGGACCAGAATAAACTTTATAACCGTATATATAATAATACAAGGTAGCCAATATCCAAATACCAACGTTAATGACACATGTATAATTCATTGTAGATTTATCGACTGGAGTAGAATCTGGGAACATAGATAAGATAATAATGAAAACAACCCAAAAAACAGTAGTGATATTGATTATGGTTGAAAAAACCTTACCAAAATAGAAATGGCCAGGAATGAATCTTGACTTTCCAAAAGGCAACAAAACTAAGAATACTGGAAGTCCCCATGCTAAAAGATTACCAGCAACAGCTAAAGAAAAAAGAGCATTTGCAGCAGTTGAATCAATTAAGATTAATAAACCCATGATCAACCCTAATATACTTGCAAATCCCGTAGCACGAACAGGGACCTTGATTTTTGGATTCACTACTTTCACGAAATTGTATACAATTGGTAAACCATTATCCCTGGCGAAGGCCCAAATTTGTCTGGAAAGCGCAGTTAAAATAGAACAGCACATAAAATATTGACCAAGCGCAATAAGCAGCATAAAGGCTACAGCCCAATTTTTACCTAAACTATCGTTAATAATTTGAGCTATTGGCATTCCCGAATCGGTATTAATGACTGCTGCTACGTCACCATCCTTTATACAAGCACAACAGACAATGCAGATAATCCATCCAACGATCCAACACACGCTGATACTCCCAATTATACCCACAGGAATACCTCTACCAGGATCCTTCAACTCTTCGGTAAGATGAATAACAGAATCAAAAGCACCTATTGTCCATACAGCTGGCATCCAGGAAAGCATAAATGACCATCCTTGATTCCACGTTCTAAAATTTTCAAAATGTGCAAAAATGTAATGAGCATCATTGAATTCAAAATTCTTAGAAGCACCAATTGGAACAGCAATGATAAATAAAATAATAAGAAAACTGTTAATTATCATTGAAATAGTTTGTAATGTAGCTGAGTGTTTGGTTGTTAAGCAACAGATTATACAACATGATAAAATGCAAGCTATAAATACCCCATATTCTTTGGCACTGGTAATCTTGAAATCTCCATCGTAATTAATGTAAACAGCAGACAAAACTTCTCCAGCAAATCCATAAGCAATGGAACATAAACCACCGCAAAGAGAAATTGAGTTGGAGCATCCCACTAAGAAGCTCAATGGAACTCTATATGCATCTGGACAATAATAATTGGTCCAATAATATAAACCACCGGAGGTAGGAAGAGAGGTACCCAAGAAGGTCATAGAAATCCCAGTACTCAAAATAAAAATACCTGCAAGAAACCAACCCCAGACCAATCCTGCTGGTCCTGACTCTAATCCCGAAGCTAAGGTCAGCGCTATACTAGGTAGTAACCCCATGATACTAAAAGCAATACCAAATGCCTGTGAAACAGAATAATGTCTTTTCAATTCTTGCTTGTAACCAATTTCTTCTAATAGTTGAGTTGCATCATTGGTTTTATGTTCCACAATACGAACTTCAGACCTATTAGACAAGATCGACTGAATATGATTTTCTGTTCTAGACTTTAACGCTGTTAGAGCACCAGTAGAGGACACAGCATGTATATTATTAGATTTGACAGTTTTCATTCTTCTTTGAATACCACGAGTACCTGTATTTTTAGGACTAATGCTATAATTGTATATTTAAATCATATTCTATCTCATCTCATTCCTATACTGAACAACGGCTATCAGTGATAGCTATTTTTTCTTTTTACGAAATTAATTTTTTATTGTAAAATCGTTTTTGATTGGCCAAACCTTTATCATTTTTCATAGTTGAATCGCGATCTTGAGATAAGAAAAAAACCTGTTTCTCTTATCTTTCGCATACAATTGCTGCATGCATGGAATCGCAAGTTCGAAAGTTGATAAGAACACCACAAGAGCTCTCGGTGGCCAAGCTGGCTAAGGCGCGAGACTGTAATGAGTTCCCTCAAAGTAATCTTGAGATCGGGTGTTCGACTCACCCCCGGGAGATATTTTTTTGCTGTACTTTTAATGGATGTGAAACTTACCTTGTATTCCACTAAAATACTACTAATCTAGATATTATCCAATGGCATTAGTAGGTCGGCGTATAAAACTTAAGTTTCTACTTTGCTACTAGCGGTAGATATAGTATCAGGTGGCGATAAGAGATATCAACGCCTTACCGCAAAGGTTAACCGCTAATATATTGACTTCATTATGAGTAAATATGCATATAGCTGGAATGACAGGATTTTAATAGATATGCATCTCCTTGCATTTTGGGTTCTTTGCCGTGATATGTGTCTTCTGTCTCAACATTTGTCATATTTTACAAAAATACAAGGGAAGTATGTAGCGGGAAAATAACGCTGCAAATAGTTTCCTGCTGATGTAATAGATGACTTAATAAATACATCAGAGGCAACGCGCGTCTAGATTATTTAATTTTATTTTGAGTATTGCTAATCTCTACAATTGCAAGAAACGTATATTTAACGAGCTACGCAACGTTTGACATGTCACAATCTAAAAGGCCATTTGTCGAATATTCTCAGGATCAGGCACATTCCTTACCAGTAGCATCTCAAACGATATCTTCTCAAGTGAATCTTACTGAGTCGCAGTTAGAGGTCCTTAAGAAGGTGAAGAGGCCCAATGGGACTGAAGAGCCCTCTGAATTCGAAAGGGAATTGTTAGATATGACTCAAATAGCTGAAAAGGTTGGAAATGAAGAAGATCAAAGTTGGGAAAGACCTGTATTGTCGGATAATTTTAACGCAGAGGAATGTGATGTGACATTTCAACAATTAGACGCGGAAGAAACCACCACTGGTAATAATACTACAGCAAGATTCTTCGGTATCACAGAAGAAGGATATTCTGTCTTGTGTAATGTTTTGGGATTTGTGCATTATTTTTACGTTCCTGTTCCCAGGGGATTCTTCAAAGACCAACATTTAAGTACTTTCATCAATTATTTAAAGGCAAATTATGAAGGTGTTCATGATATTGAAATAAAGCTCAAAGAATCCATTTGGGGTTATAATAATAATCATAAAACACCTTTTTTAAAAGTTTTCTGTGACAATTCTAGAAATATAACAAAATTAAGAACAGCATTTGAAAGAGGTGATATACACTTCGAAAACTTATTTCCTCCAGAAAACATGACCTATGATAATATTACATATCTTTTGAGATTAATGGTTGATTGTAAAATTACTGGTATGTCTTGGATAACGTTACCAAAAGGTAAATATCAAATAATAAATGATTCTATGAGAGTTTCCACTTGTCAAATTGAATGTTCTATAGATTATAGGGATTTGATTTGCCATGCATCAGAAGGAGAATGGCTCAAGATTGCACCTTTGCGTATTTTATCATTTGATATTGAATGTGCAGGTAGAAAAGGTATATTTCCAGAAGCTGAATACGATCCTGTTATTCAAATTGCAAATGTTGTACTGAAGTCTGGTGAGGCAAAGCCTTTTGTAAGAAATGTATTTACCGTTAATACATGTGCTCCAATTATTGGATCTCAAATATTTGAGCATGAAAAAGAAGAAGATATGTTAATGCATTGGAAAGAATTTGTAACTAAAGTTGATCCAGACGTTATTATTGGTTACAATACTGCCAATTTTGATATACCCTATTTGCTTGATAGATCCAAGGCCCTTGGGCTTCGTAATTTTGCATACTTCGGTAGGTTACACTCGGTAAAAAATGAAGCTAAAGATTCGATTTTTAGTTCCAGGGCATATGGTACAAGAGAAAATAAGGTTGTAAATATTGATGGAAGAATGCAATTGGATTTGTTACAATTTATTCAAAGAGAATATAAGTTAAGATCATATACATTAAATTCTGTTTCCGCTCATTTTTTGGGGGAACAAAAGGAAGATGTACAACATTCTATTATTACTGATTTACAGAATGGAACTAAGGAAACAAGAAGAAGATTGGCCGTGTACTGTTTGAAAGATGCATATTTACCTTTGAGATTGCTAGAAAAATTGATGTGTTTAGTTAACTATACAGAAATGGCTAGAGTAACTGGTGTGCCATTTTCATTTTTGTTATCAAGAGGGCAACAGATTAAAGTTATATCACAACTTTTCCGTAAATGCTTGGAAGACGAAATTGTCATACCAAACATGAAAAGTGAGGGGTCAAATGAAGAATATGAAGGTGCAACAGTTATTGAACCTGTTAGGGGTTACTATGATGTACCTATTGCTACTTTAGATTTTAGTTCATTGTATCCATCTATCATGATGGCACATAATTTGTGTTATACTACTTTGTTAAATCAACAGACTATCAATGCCTTTAATTTAAGTGAAGATGATTATACTAAAACCCCTAATGGCGATTATTTCGTGAACGAAAATAAAAGGAAGGGTATTTTGCCAACTATTTTAAATGAATTATTGACTGCTAGAAAGCAAGCGAAAGCTGACTTGAAAAAAGAAACAGATCCTTTCAAAAGAGATGTTTTAAATGGTAGACAATTAGCATTAAAGATTTCTGCAAATTCTGTGTATGGTTTCACTGGTGCTACAATCGGTAAATTACCCTGCTTAGCCATATCTTCTTCTGTCACTGCCTTTGGTAGAAAAATGATTGAAAAAACTAAACAAGAAGTTCAAGATTATTATTCTATAAAAAATGGACATCCATACGATGCAGAAGTTATATACGGTGATACAGATTCTGTCATGGTTAAATTTGGTTATCAGGATTTGGAAACTTGCATGAAATTTGGAGAAGAAGCTGCAAATTACGTATCTACGAAATTTAAAAATCCTATTAAGCTTGAGTTCGAAAAGGTTTACTTTCCTTATCTATTAATTAACAAAAAGAGATATGCGGGGCTCTATTGGACAAGTCCAGAAAAGTTTGATAAAATGGATACAAAGGGTATTGAAACAGTTAGAAGAGATAACTGTCGTTTAGTTCAAAATATGATTACTAAGGTTCTAGAATTTATATTAGAGGATAGAGATGTACCAAAAGCCGAAAGGTATGTTAAGCAAACAATTGCTGATTTGCTTCAAAATAGAATTGATTTGTCACAATTAGTTATTACAAAAGCATATTCAAAGCAAGACTATTCTGCAAAGCAAGCACATGTTGAATTAGCTGAAAGGATGAGAAAGAGGGACGCAGGTTCTGCACCTACATTGGGTGATAGAGTTGCTTATGTCATTATAAAGAACTCCTCAAGTGATAAAAATTACGATAAATCTGAAGATCCATTATATGTCTTAGAAAATTCATTGCCTATTGATGTCAAGTATTATCTTGATAATCAACTTTCTAAGCCTCTTGAAAGAATTTTCCAACCAATTTTAGGAGATGGAAAGACCAGAGAATTGCTTGCTGGATCACACACAAGAACCATTAAAATGTCCACCCCGAAAACCGGTGGACTAATGAGATTTGCTAAAAAGGCGGAATTGTGTAAAAATTGTAAAACTCCACTTAAGAATGATAAGGGAGCATTGTGCTCCAATTGCATTAAAGAAGCGCCGAGATTATATGGAAATGCTTTGACTCAGATGAATTATTTGGAGAATAAGTTCTCGAGATTATGGACGGAATGTCAAAGATGTCAGGGTTCATTACATCAAGAAGTATTATGCTCAAATAATGATTGTCCTATCTTCTATATGAGAAAGAAGGTGCAAAAAGACTTGTCCCAACAATCCGTAGAATTGGGGAAATGGGAAGAAACAGTTTGGTAATTACTTTTAAAGTAGAAGTTGATAGTATAATTATTAAATATTTCTACGTAAATTATTAAATATAATACAATAAAAAAATCATTATAAATATTAAATTAATTTCATCTTTTGAAAGCTGCTGTGGTTGAAAGGAAATTGTCACTTTCTACATCTTCTGTAGACGTATCAAACTTATGCAATTCTAATTCACTCTCTGTAGCAGATCTATTGTCCATTGTTAATTGACCTGGTCGAATTATATCATTAGAGTATACTTTTCTTATCTTCGGGGATTCATTAATACTATAAGGCTCCAGCTTTGGGCTCATAGAATTTCCAATAATCTTATTCTTATCATCACCAAAATACTCAATTCCAATATTTGGAATCTTATTGGATTGTTCGCTGTTCATACTTCCCAATTTCAAATTTTTCGCAAAGTTTGAAGTCCGATTGTTATTCTTGGATAATTCCTTCAACTGCTTAATATTGTGAATACACTTAGTGATGGTTTGAATTAATAATTTTGGCTTCAAAGGTTTGGAAATATAATCATCCATACCTTTAGCTAGCGATTTTTCTCTGTCACCTATCATTGCATGGGCTGTTAATGCAATGATTGGTGTCCTGAAACTCAAAGAATCAATAGGATTGGATCTCTTTTCCCATTGACGAATCTTCTCGGTAGCCTCAAATCCTCCCATAACAGGCATTTGAACATCCATCAAAACAACGTCATATATACTTTTCTGAATAGCTTCAAAAGCTTGAAGACCATTTTCAACTACTTCAACCTTGTGACCCTGTTTTTCTAAAATCCTAACCGCTAATTTTTGATTTACTAAATTATCTTCAGCTAATAAAACATTGTAACTAACCGACTCATTAGAATTCTGAGAAATAGACCTAGATTCCAATGCAGGAATAATAGCACTTGCTAAATCAGTTATCGAACAAGGTGTATTTCCATAAGATGATATACCCAAATCAATACAATCTCTCATATTTAATTCAGGAATTGATGGGTGTAATAATACTAATGGAATGTATTTCACCTCTGGTAATAATCTTAAGCTTTTAGCTATTTCCAATGAATCAATCATAATGATATCGTATTTAACAGGCTCTTCTAAACTTGCGTCTGCTACGTCATTAACGATATTTGGGACCAATCCTAATTCAGAAATTTCGTTGCTTATATTATTCAATGATCCTTGAGCATGGGAATTTGAAACAAAAAGAACAGAGTGCGAGTTGAAAGGTAATAATTGCTCGGTTTGTCTGGTATACCTAATACTAGATGGAGCAACACTTACTGTGAAGTAGAAATTAGAACCGCTGCCGTAATCAGAAGTGACCCAAATTTCACCACCCATCAAATGAATTAATTGCTTCGAAATGGATAATCCTAAACCAGTACCACCAAATTTTCTAGTAGTGGAACCATCAGCTTGGCAAAAAGTGTCAAAAATCATTCCTAATTTATCCTTTTCGATACCAATACCTGTATCACTAACACAAAATTCCAAAAGTAATTTGTGTGTATCTTCTATTATTTGAGATGATTTCTTAACACTAACACTGACTTTTCCTTTCTCAGTGAATTTAATAGCATTTCCTGCCAAGTTCAAAATGACTTGTCTAAGTCTGAAAGAATCACCTATCAAATTATCTGGAAATGATGAATCACATTGGTACGTCAAATCTAAATTTTTTTCAATTGCCTTGACAGCTAAAGTTTTTAATGCACCAAAAACTGTGCTTCTTAAAGAAAAGTCAATTTGTTCTACTGTCATTCTATTTGCTTCAATCTTAGAAATATCCAAAATATCATCAATAATAGTTAACAATGAATTAGCTAAATTGTGCACAATTGAAAGCATTTCTCTTTGATATTGAGTTAATTCGGTATCAAGTGATAATTGGGTCATACCAATAATACCATTCAACGGAGTTCTAATTTCATGAGACATATTAGCTAAAAATTCTGATTTAGCACTATTTGCTAACTCTGCAGCTTCTCTTGCAGCTGTATTTCTTTGAATGGATTCTCTCAAATTGAACACCATTTGATTGATTTTTGTCTTCAAAGCATCCATTTCACCAGATGCCTCAACAGTAATGAATCTAGTAAAATCACCATCCGTAGCAGCCTCAGTAATCTGTGCAAATGCTCTAACTTGAGATGTTAAATTGGAAGCCATGGTATTCACATTAGATGTGATTTCTTTCCATAATCCATCTACATCACTAACTTGAGCTTGAATACCTAATTTACCATTTATACCAACATCTCTAGCAACTTTAGATACTTCTGATGCAAATAATTGTAATGAGTCCACCATCTTATTAATGGTATTTTTCAATTGTAAAATTTCACCTTGGGCATGAACATCAATCTTTTGAGACAAATCACCATGTGCAACAGCAGTAGTTACTGTAGCAATAGATCTTACTTGATTTGTTAAATTTGTAGCCATCAAATTAACATTTTCCGTAACTGCTTTCCAGGCACCTTCAACATCTTGAACATTAGCTTGTCCCCCCAAAATACCTAAAGTACCGACTTCACGAGATAATGTTGTCACTTCTAAAGCAAAGTTTTGCAATCGATCCACCATTTGATTAATAGTTAATTTTAAATCTAAGATTTCACCCTTACAGTCAGCAGTAACTTTTTTAGATAGGTCACCCTTTGCAACGGCTGTAGTCACATTAGCAATATTTCTAACTTGTGTCGTTAAATTTAATGCCATAGCATTAACATTATCAGTTAATTCTTTCCATATACCCTCGACATTTTCAATAAAGGCTTGACCCCCTAATATACCCAAAACACCGACATCTCTTGCAACTTTAGAGACTTCAAAAGCAAACTTCCTTAATTGATCCACCATTGTATTTATAGTCATTTGCAATTGTAAAATTTCACCTTGAGCATGAACATTAATTTTTCTTGATAAATCACCTCTAGCAACTGCACGAGTAACATCTGCAATTTCTCTGACTTGATTTGTTAAATTTAAAGCCATGATATTAACATTATCGGTTAAAGACCTCCATATTCCTACAGATCCTTCATTTTTAGCCTGTCCACCTAGCTCACCATTTGCCACTTCCGTTGCAACTTTTGTGACTTCGTTAGCGAATGCTTGTAATTGATCCATCATGGTATTGATTGTAATTTTAACCTTTAAAATTTCCGGATCCGATTCCACGGTATGTATTTCAACCTTCTTTGATAAATCACCCATAGCAACAGAAATTACCACTGTTCCAATTTCACTCAAAGCTTGCTTGAATGCCTTATTTGCTCCTTTAGATGTCTTTAGTTCGTCGGTAGCTCGATGTATGGTCTTATTTTGCTGTTTTATATGATTAATAATATCTTGACGTATAGTCTTGTAGTGCTTTTCATAAAGCTCTGGATCCTCAAGAATATCCAAGAGTTTCTGAGAATCATCGCTATAAATTGAATCCATATTATCTGAATCCAACTTCGCCCTTTTAGATAACCGAGAGATTTTGAATTATTGAAAATAGACAACTATGATTTGTTTAAAAATTGTTTACAAGACCTCCTGTATCTTGTAATTTATCTGCTTGTCCCTCTTTTTAAAAGCTTCAGCTTAGAAGGATTTTAACTGCTTCGGTAGAATAAAAATTCAAATCTATTTTCGATTTTACGCGATATAAATATCAACTTGTTCTTAATCTAGGAAAAGGATATTCTTAATTGAAAATTGGGAAGCGTAGCAATAAATCAGCAGATTAATTTCTCTTGTTGATGGTTCAAAGAATAATAATAGTACTCAATCATCATTAACATAATACATGGCGATTAAGAAATAATAAAATGCTGAATAATGGATTACGTAAACGTTTCAGGAACAAGCCTTTGTTCTCATATTAGAAAAGATTGGTACAATCTCCTCACAGATTACCATTATTAACTATGAAGAATGTGGCTACACCTTGTATCCAATATTACTATCTTTACTACTATTACCCTCTAAGTTACTCAATTAAATAAAGATTCTCTCTACCAGACGCCTCATTTTTCATAGATGTTAGACACCTGTCAGCTTCTTATTACACAACTTCACGAAGTCAACCATTCAACTACTCAGCATTCATTGTGCATATAAAATATTTACTCAAAACAAGTATCATCATTTCCGATATGTTAAAGAATTTCAGTTGTCTTGAGATGAACTTTTAATTGTTCATCATAACGTATTACAGATTAAATCATGGCCATTTAAAAAAATAATTAAGTGACGAAAAATATTAACTAACTTAGTAAAAAAGAAATGTCAAAAAACATTAGTCTGTTTTATATGGCCTAAATTGTAACGAATAGTTAAATATGGTGTTGAGTTGTGTCAGTGTTAATGTTAATGTGAATACTGACAAAATTCTAAGCTATTTATTAGTTATTGTGTAACTCTTCTACTTAATACTTAGATCATGAATATCTATATACTAAAATATTTATTCCTGTCTACTATTTGGAAGTTAACATGATTTAGAAACACCTTGGCGTCTATCATTTACTAAAGTCTTTGTCGATTATCTCAAGATGCCTCAGCTGTCCTCCCCTATGCTTGGATCCCTAAATAGGATTTAAGAAAACTGAATTTCAATTAGGTAGCTTTTTATAAATCTTTAAATTTTTTCTGTACCTCATTTGTGTATTCTATTCTGTAATATGGCTCGTATAGATCAAAACTTTATTAGGAAATATAGTAAAGTAACGAAACATTGGAGTCATATCATAATGACCATGTGGAAAAGCAACCCTAAGGAAATACTATATATGGAATAATTTAGTGATTAGGTGAATTGTCAGAATTGGAGTAGCTTGGTTATATTATAGTTACTATAATAACGATAAAAAACGATTAAGTGGTAAAATCTCTTACAATGGCATGTAATGGATCAGAACTGTATTAGGAAAAATAGTAAGTCAAGAGAAAATGGAGTCATGATTGGAATGATATGATAATGACTATGTATCTTATAGAGTGGAGTAGCAACTCTAAGGAAATGCTATATAAGGAATAATTAGTGACTAAGCGAATAGTTACTATGAAAAGTAGTTATATTTAGATATAATTCAATAGTAATTATAATATAAAATAAAACAATAATTAAGAGTCTAATCTCTTACAATGGCAAAAATAGCCTGGCTAGCTCAATGGCTAGAGCGTTTGACTTTTAATAAAAAATTAAAAGGATATCAAAAGGTTGCGGGTTCGACCCCCGCGTCGGGCTAATTTTTTTGGTTCTGCTTAAAATTCATTTCCTATTTTTAGATTAAACATATAACATTTTTAATCCTAATAAAATATAAATAGTATATATAGACTTTAATTGTAAGTGTTTGATTTTGATTTTTCCCTATTTTCTTATTATATATATTATTGTTATGAGATTTATTTCAAATTTTTCAATATTCTTACTAAATTATCATAATATTTTCTTCTTTCATACACTTTTCAAACAAGTATCAAAGGTTATTTGTTTAGAAGTTTCAGACTCTGTTGATAAGATGTTATATGATGCTGTTATGCCTGTTGACTTGGATCTTACCGATATTTTGCAACTAGAGTGCGAAGAAGAAAGATACTTGAGAGACTTTCAAAATTTGAATCTAGCTAATGATAATGAAATCGTGGCTGCAGGAAATGATCTCTGGGGTAAGAATAATATTTATCCAAAATTTATTAAATATGAATCTTCAAGAAGAGAAAATTTTGATTCTAAAAAGTTAGACTATATTATTTTGAGGAATCCAAATAGCATAATCTCTTTCAAAGATACTAGAACAGTCTTAATCCCCGAATTATCCTTAGATGAGAATAATGCTTCTCACATATTGAATAGTCAGGAGAAATATTTTCTTGAAGAATTTAATTTTGGAACATCAGCCAAATACGAATCTGAGCCAGCGCTATTTCCAGCGACATCATGTTTAATGTTTAATTGCCAAGGAGATGAAGGTTCAGTTAGTTTGGGCTATAATATCGGAGTACTGATTTCTCCTTATGCAAAATTGGGAGCAGGTATTAGCCTACCTTCATTACCTGATAATATAACGATAGCTCTTAATTATGCTCTTCAATATAAGGTTACCAAATCAACTTCATTTTCAGGTACACATTCTTGTAGTACTAAGAAGGGGAAATCTGTTAGATTATTTTATAAAGTTGGTACCATATCAGTAGAAACTACGAAAAGAAAGGTTATTTATGATAAGCTAGAAGGTTCCTTCATACTTGAAAATTGGGAAAAAATAGGATCATTCAAATATTTGTCTGATTCAACACCAATGTATTACTGTATTACTGATGACCAAATGGATCTTAGATGCGATGAACCAGGCATAGAATACATAGATGATGACGGGTATTTAATATCTTCTACAATATGAAAAGAAATATAGAGAAAACAACCTGTTGGTCCGTATCTTTATTTATAAATAATATATAACCAATTTATTATCACTGCTATTTATGTATTAGATTAAATCCATCTGCCTTAATAACTGGCAATTTGGCATAGGCATATTTTCCGCTTGTCTTAATTTTTCGAAATCTGTGAAGAACCATCCCTGTGCATCATCCAACATTTCGTTTTTCAATATTTGTTCTTTGGAACATTTTGATCTCTTTTCTTGAATAAAAATATTTTCAATTTTGGAATCAAAATTCTTCAATTGCTTATCAGATAAATTTTTCTTTGTTACGAATTTATCATTAACAAAATAAGGAATTTTGTATCTTGGTGTTTGCCTTTCAAGATTATAATTTTTAGTTTTGACAAACGAATAATCTTGGGTTGACCCCTCTGAGAACAATGAACTTAATAAAGGTATGAACAAAAATAAAAGAATTGGCAATAACTGCTTGAAAGAATTGAATACGGAGTTGTCCTCTTGTGTTTGCTGTTGTGGTCTCGATCTTCTTTGTCCATAGGTGTTATTAGAAAAAAATGGATGAGCACCACTATTAGTTTGAAATGTAAATCCATTATTTCCAAATGTAAATGTTTGTGCTCCTCTGGTTTGACCTCCAAAAAACATGTTAAATATATCGTTTTCAAAATCACTACCAGCAGAGTAAGTGCTAAATCCACTGGATCTAGCAAATGGGGAAGTACCGCTAGAGCCTTCAGAAAATCCAGAAGTTCTGGATTCAGGATCCGACCCAGTTTGATCATAAATACGCTTTTTTGATGGATCACTTAAAACTCCCCACGCTTTATTCACAAATTTAAATGCTTCTGATGACCTGGGGTGAGGATTTTTATCAGGGTGTAATTTAACAGCTAGTTTTCTATAAGACTTTTTGATATCTGAATCACTAGCTGACTTTTCTACTGATAATATCTCATAATACTGATGTGGTTTATAGGACAAGATCTTCAACACAATAGTCTCTTGTTCTTTAGTATGAGAGGACATAGTAGGATATTCCTATTTTTGAATAATATTCCTATTCAAAAGAAAGTATTTGTACTGTCAACTAAATGAAAAAATACAAGAACACCACAAAATAGTTATCGTAATAATTTGACTTATCAAGGTCACTTTCAATATTCAGCCATAATAAAAAAAATTAGTAAATCTATGGTTAAGACACTACTTAGAAATTTAAAAGCTAAAAAAGGGGCGAGCTGGGAATTGAACCCAGGGCCTCTCGCATGCTTGTAATAATCGACTTAGTTAACTAAATCGTCGCCCAAAGCGAGAATCATACCACTAGACCACACGCCCTTAACAAGTTGGGGCGAGCTGGGAATTGAACCCAGGGCCTCTCGCATGCTTGTAGTAATCAGCTCAGTGAACCGAACTGTCGCCCAAAGCGAGAATCATACCACTAGACCACACGCCCAATTGTTAATGTTTCTTGAGGATGGATTATTAATAGCTAATATTAGTACTTTGCTTCGCTTCGCTTATGTTGCAAATTTCTTCAGCATATCTTACATATTAAGTATTACGAGAAAACACTAATATAACAATATTTTATATATAATGCCGTTTGCAATTGATTGACCATTTAGGAACCATAGATTATCCTATCTAAAACTTTTGTGAGTTTCTTAACATTATTGTTCTTAATAAGTATGCGATATCGTATATTGTCTTATATTGCGAAAACTTGCATGCTTTTTCTCTTGAATAGATATAGATTGTCTTTTATGAAAATGCTATAATATTGATAAACAGTATTGTATCATGCATACTATACAAAGTATTTTTTTTTACATTTTGAATTACCTAAAGCTCTACTATTATACTGATTACACACTGCAAATAGTGCCATGGTTGACCTCGGTTTTGAGATGAAGTTTTCCCCGCTAAATTTGAATTTATAAGACTGAGAATTTTCCTTTGAAAACTATAAAAATGTTTAACAAAATAATAAATTAGTATGTCAACATTAGATCAATCTTTTGTTGCTAATAGTTCTTGGAAACCTGATTTATTTAAGGGGAAGGTAGTTTTTGTTACTGGTGGATCCGGTTCAATTTGTAGAGTCCAAACAGAAGCATTGGTATTGCTAGGTGCAAATGCTGCAATAATTGGTAGAAATAAAGAAAAAGCTGAACAAGCTGCAACCGATATCCAACAATTAAGAAATGGTTCTAAAGTCTTAGGAATAGGTAATATAGATGTGAGAGATGTCAACAGTTTAGCCAAAGCTGTAGAACAAACCATCCAAGAGTTGGGTAGAATAGATTTTGTGATCGCTGGTGCTGCTGGTAACTTTTTAGCTGATTTCAATCACTTGTCATCTAATGCTTTTAAATCAGTTATTTCCATTGACCTTTTGGGTTCATTCAACACAGTTAAAGCCACTTTTGAACAATTAAGGAAAAATAAGGGTCAAGTGTTGTTTGTTAGTGCTACGCTTCACTATTATGGAGTTCCATTCCAGACCCATGTTGGTGCAGCAAAAGCTGGGGTAGATGCTCTTTCAAATGCGCTTGCGGTGGAGCTTGGACCACTTGGAATTCGCTGCAATTGTATTGCCCCAGGTCCAATTGCATCCACTGAGGGAATGTCAAGACTTTCACCACCAGATGTTAAAATTGAGAATAAGGTTCCTTTACAAAGATTAGGTACTACTAGAGATATCGCTGAAGCTACTGTGTACCTTTTTTCCCCTGCTGCTAGTTACGTAACAGGTACTGTTCAAATTGTAGATGGTGGTTTTTGGCACATGGGCAATTTTATGGGTGATCTTTACCCAAAAGTAATAATTCAACAGAACAATGATCCTGAAGTTAAACTTTAGTTCTAAATAGTAGTTTATATCAAAATATTATACATGACCAAAAAGCTTCGACACATATCGATTCCATCCTGCATATAACACGGGAAATGGAATATTTATTGAAATTAAGGTATTATTTGTTCTATTTTCTTCTTACTATAGAGACAATTTAGATCTAATGTTCCCAGGATCAGGTAGAAATACATACAATAATTCTAGTTCTAACTACGGACCACCTTCAGGGCCACCTAATGGATATGGCAGACCAAATGGTCCACCACCAGGCCCACCACCAAACGCCTATGGCCGTCCTCAAGGCCCACCACCAGGAGCATATAATAATAACTATGGCCGGCCTCAAAACTCTTATGGCAATAGTAGTGAATATGGCCAAAATAGCTACAGCAACTCTCAGAGTCAAAACTATGGTAGCCAAGGTTCTGCTAGGGATGGATATACGAGACCTTCATTCCCACCACCATCATCATCTAATATAGAAGGTGTTACTATCCAAGGTGTTTCTGCTCCACAACCTTCTACGGCGCCCCAAAATTTTGGTCAAAATGCCAACATGCAATTTCAATATTCTAACTGTACTGGTAAGAAAAAAGCTCTTCTTATTGGTATCAATTACACAGGATCGGCCAACGCGTTAAGAGGTTGTATTAATGATGTTAAGAACATGTCAAATTTCATTGTACAGAAATGGGGTTATAAGTGGGATGATATTGTAATTTTGACTGACGATCAAACAGCAAATGCTCGTAGACCAACCAAAGATAATATCATTAGAGCTATGCAGTGGTTAGTGAAAGATGCTCAACCAAATGATTCGTTGGTATTCCACTATTCTGGTCATGGTGGTGTTACGGAAGATTTAGATGGTGACGAAGAAAGTGGATATGATGATGTCATTTACCCTCTCGACTTCCAAACTAATGGTCATATTATTGATGATGACATGCATGATATTATGGTTAAAAGATTACCTGCTGGATGTAGATTAACTGCATTATACGATTCGTGCCATTCAGGTACTGCGCTTGATTTACCATACGTGTATTCTACAAAGGGGATAGTAAAGGAGCCAAATTTATTAAAGGATGCTGGTAGTGGTGCCTTGAGTGCATTTATGGCATATGAACAAGGTAATATTGGTGGTGCATTATCTTCGATCGGAAACGTTTTTAAGAGAGTTACACGAGAAGGTAATGTCGATAGAAACCGTGTTATTCAGCTTAAGACTTCTCCCGCTGATGTTATTTCTATCTCTGGTTGTAAGGATGATCAGACCAGTGCTGATGCTAAGGAGAACGGTCAAAGTACAGGTGCGATGTCTTGGTCCTTTATCCAAACTTTGAACGCCCAGCCTCAGCAATCATATTTGAGTTTGTTAAATAATATGAGAGCAATATTAAGTCAAAAATATTCCCAAAAGCCTCAATTAAGCTGTTCCCACCCTCAAGATATGAACTTACAATTCTTGATGTAGTGTATAGGTGTAACTATTTTTAAATATATTTTGTGTTTGAGTTGACAATGACAGTATGCAGTACATTTATTTTCAAGTAAGACAGGTTTTTCTAAATCATATATATCGTTTCAATATTGTAGTTACAAGCTAAGGCCATATGAGTGAAAATTTTGGTAGACAAAAATCGTCAAGATGGGTTAGGGCATCTATTCCAACCTACGGTGACGATTGGGGTAATGAATATGACTACGAGACCTATGAATCAGATGAAGAGCATGTGTCAAAAACAAGCGCTCAAGATGAAGCAGCAGTAGCTGATAACGATATAAAGGAAAGAAAAGAAGAGAAATCAAATGGAAATGAAGATGAAGATACAGGGAAAATGGAAATGCAACAAAACAAGAATCCGAGCAACTTGATTTTATCTATTGACAACTTCAAAGATAGCGATAATGATTCATATGATTCAAGTTCGGAGGATGATGATATGCCTGAACTAATGGATGATGGTAGACACCAGCGTGTTAATAATGTAGATAAAGAATCAGGTGAATTTAATTTTAGTCAAAATGAACAGGATATTTCAGCTTCTAAACAAACTGATGGTGTTCCAGTAACGCAATATTTAGACTATGGAAAAACAGATGATTTGTTTCCACCTCCTACGCCAACATTCAGTCAAAGTAATCACAACCTTCCAAACACACCACTTTCTGATAGAAGCTTCCATTCTGATGTTGACTCCATTCAAAATGAACCTGAGAGCCTTAACATAATAGATCCAAAGAGATTCAATTCCGCTTCTGAGCATAATGAATCGGGCTACAATGACATCAATATTACTGAAGAAGGAACAAAAACTGAAGAAGAGGAAGCTAAAAATGTTAATGAAGATGCAGATGACAGAAATACTTTGACTGATGAAAATGGTATCACTGACAATGACAGTGTTATATACGACAGTGCCACTGAACCAAAACATTTTGAAGAAGGGTTAAATTTAAGTTATACAAATCCTGAATCAAGCGAACCAATAGAGAGGCATATTGTTAAAACTGATGCGTTAGATTCTTTGATTAATGATTTACAAAATGCCTCTATCAACTATGATACTACTGAGGGAGAAAATGATGTGTCATTTGATCACGGCTCAATATCACTAGATGCTGAGGCTCTTAATGATTCTATACATCTTACTGAAGGAGATGAAATGCCAATAGAAGATCAGTTGCCTATTGACGAGCAAACTAATGAACTGGAATCTCAAGATTCATATTCGATTGAACCACTAATGTTAAACGACGAAAAAGAACTTCACGAGAATTATATTAATGAATTAGGTGGACATAAAGTTTCAGTACGTAAGCCACCACCAAGTAGACAAAATTTAGTATCTGTGGATTATTCAAACATAGCAGATGCAGTTAGTGGGTATATGAGTGATCAGGGTAGTTCTACGAGGGATGCGCATAAAAGAAAGGCAAGTACATCTGGTAGCCATCTCACAATGCAGGACACAATAGACAGCACAGAAGATAAAGATTCTAAAGATTCATATATAGATGGAATCCCAGATACGGAAGCATTTGATACTAAATTTGCGCCTCCTCAAGTCCAAAGTGAAACTTTTGATATCGATAATGATGTGACCAGAAGAGCATCTACAGTAAGCACAAATACATTTACATTAGGTGCTTGGCAACCAAATACTGGTAATTTTCGTGACAAATTTATAAATGATAATGACAATGAATCCAACATTAATTTTAATCCTTACTCTGATACCAATAGTAACTATAATAATTTTACCAAATTAGGCACTGTTAAAGAAACTTTTGACAACGAATCTCAAACCAGCTCAGATTCAATACCAGATACTATTGATCTTGATTTACCAGGTGCACAGGCGGATGTTGATGAAGACCTTGATGAAGATACTCACTCTGATGTGGCCGACGAAATAACAAACGCTTCAACAGAACCTGCTGATCTGATCGTTGATTCACTTGGAGGTGAAGGTTTAATATTAAAGCAAGTGGTCGAACAAAAGAGAATTCCAAGTCAAAAGGTTTCAAGTCTTTTATCTCCTTTGGAGAAAACATCGTCTCAAACAGAAGGGAAACAGATTGTAGAGGAGAAGAGAATCGTTTCCAATTCTTCGGAGACTAGTAAAATATCTAAACCAACTTTAATAAAGGAACATACAGATGAGACATTAAAATCTACATTCAGAAAAGCATCTTACCCTGTTTCCAACTGGAAATCGATCATGGCAACTTCCCAACCAAAGGATCGTATCAGGTTGTTGAAGGAAGCCCTAGATAATGAATATTCTCATGACACAGGACTTCAAAGTTGGATTAATGAAACCTTAAAACAATCAGAGAATTCTTCCAACATACATATCGGTAAAATTGCGGCACAAGCTTACCAAAATGCCCCTCACCTTGATATTAGAAGGCATGGTTCAATTAGAAGTAAAGTCTCAATAGTTAAAGACAAGGTTGAAACTTCTGGATTACTGGCTTCGAATTTGAGTAAAAGGTTCTTCAATAGAGGAAAGAAATTTATGAAATCATCAGGTAGCGAGTAAATTTTATTTTTGGTGTGGTTTGCCCGCATGTGATAAGAAAACGAGCTTTTATATTTTTATATTTTATCTATGTAATTTAAAAACAAATGAATTTGTACACATGATTAGAGATATTTTGGGAATATACTTTCTCCCAATATTAAAGCTACTATTTAACAATACCCCGGGATTTATATGGGCAATAGTTGATTTTTTTATAGATATATTTTTATTTTGGATAAGGAAGTTATATGATTTTTATAATCGCAAAGACCCGTTACAAGAAAGCTTGAAACAGCTTAAAAATGTTAGCAGATACAATGAATGGGAGAAAACCGTAATGGAAATTGATAAATTGACTAATATGGATTTATGGAGACAGAATTTTATTTCAAAAAATTATGATTATGTTTTAATTAATGACCGCATAAAGCTACTAAAAGAAGCTAGATTGAACCAAGATTCGCAACTCATAATGTCAATATTTAGGTCAGGATTAATTAGAAACTTTGGTGGGATTGCACAAAAGAAATTATACATAAAGTCATACATGGGTACGAAATATAAAATTGAAGAATATATTGATGAGGTTCTTAATTGCTTAAGTTATTTGAACGAATCTATAACTACATTATCAATTAAAGATAAAGATGAATATATTATGAATAGTAAACAATTGAAGTTAGATTTTTTTCATGATGCCCGACAGTCGTTTGGCTGTACTGCATTGCTACTTCAAGGAGGTTCATTATTTGGATTGTGCCATCTAGGTGTAGTTAAAGCTCTCTATTTTAAAGGGCTATTACCTAAAATTATTGGTGGGAGTGCAGTAGGAGCAGCTGTTGCATCATTGGTCTGCACGTTAAAAGATAACGAATTAATACCAATCTTAATTAATATTGCAGATGTGATGCGAGACATCGATCGGTTAAACATTGATGTGGATGAAAGATACGGAAATGTAATCGAAAATGTTGTGAAAAAAGGTTATTCACAGGATATTTTAATATTCTTGAAGTTTGTTCGTGATACGATAGGAGATCTAACATTTGAAGAAGCTTACTTAAAAACGGAGAAAATATTAAATGTCGTGGTACATCCGACCCATCAATCTGTTCCTTCTTTACTTAATTATATAACCTCGCCTAATGTGATTATTTGGACTGCAATATATGCATCAATTGGGACAGGTGTACTTTCTGACGACGTTCAACTCTATGTGAAGGATTTTAATAACAATATTGTTCTACAGAATCCACAATTTAAAGTGAAATATCTTAAACCACAAGAGGTTAGCTACCAGCAAAAATATTTTAGGTCCTTTAGCCCAAGAAAGGATGACACTGATGATTCAAAGAAGGAAGACAGTTTTGGGTTTTACCCCAGAGATAATTCTCCATATACCAGACTTACTGAATTATTCAATGTGAACCATTTTATACTTAGTTTAGCCAGGCCATACTTGGCGCCTTTAATAAGTAACGATTTGAAACACTACCATTCATATGGAAAGATTCGTTATGTTGAAGATAAAAAGGGTAAGTTTAAAATATCCAGCGAGACCAAAAATGAGAATAAAACATCAATTGTAGAAAAATGCAATACAAATCTAGATGATATCGAACACTTTACTAAAGATATAAGTTTCAATTTCGTCAAGCACCTCAAGAATATTCTTGGTATGGAGATACAACATAGATTAGCAGTCATGAATAAAATGGGTATGTTAGCAGATACGATTAAAAGATTTTGTATAGATGAGAGGCCAGCCGCAGTGCAGTCAATGAACAGCATTAGAGAGATTACTATTGTCCCGGAACTAAGATACTTAGTACGTGATTTTGGAAGAGTATTTGATGTGCACAAGACCATGGAAAATATACCATATTGGGTATTAGTAGGAGAAAGATCTGTCTGGCCATTATTTCCGTTGCTCCATACAAGATGTTCTATTGAATTTGCATTAGATGATTTATATAATATACATAGAAAGAGAGGTTGATATAATTAGCGTAAGAATAATTTGATGCTTGATTCTTTACTAATATGATAGATATACTCTTTTTCAACAATTTTTAAATTCAACAACTCAAATGGAACGGTACCTTTCGAGATAGTCAAACAACCCGTTATATCATTAGCCCTTCCTGTAGCCAAGGGTTGTAAATTTATATTTAGTTGTGATCTGAAATATAGCTTACTAAGGAAATCTGTTATTCTGTAAACAGCGTCATTAGATTCAGTAGACAGAGTATCAATAACTTGTCTATCTTGAGGACTGATGACAAAAAGTTGACGGCATAATTTATTTAATTTTAGAAGATGGAACACCAATTCATTTACCAGAATTTGTGTAGTTAAAAGTAATAATTCGGACCATTCGATAAATATGATGTTTCTATTATCTTTGTTATTGGATATCTCTTTTATAATGTCGTTGAACATTTTATCAATCAGCTCATGTGCATTTTCTGATGACTTAATCTTTTCTGTAAATAAATCGCTGAAACAGTCAATGAAATGAAAGTTGTCTTGGAGGCTAAGATCTAATCCATTCTTTTTACAATTCTTTTGATAAAACTCTTCATTATGCAAAAAGGATACCACATACACTTGTGATCTATTTTTCTGTTTTACATTCAAATCCTTATTTATTAAACCAGCCGTTCCAATTAAAGCATTTTCTATTAATGAATTGACTAACCAAGTTGGCGTAGTACCTTGTTGATGAGAAATAATTGAAAGAAAAGATGACAGGGAATTTAATATTTCATTTGCAATTAGTGAATTATCTTGGAAGAAGACGAGATCTTGACTATGATTAGAAGTCATAGTTATGCCAAAATCAAAGTAGCATAAAATTTAAAATTTTTTCTGCGATAGCTAATAATTTTATAACGAATTCTAGATCCTTATTTAAATATTGAAATATTTGAATTTTAAATTTTGATCAACAAAAAAAAAAAAACTATAACTATGTATACAATAGCTTAAGAGAATAAAACAAAAGGTAAAGATAGTTTAGTTCTAATTCTTGCTACATTAAAATTTTACAAAAACTATTAAAAAAATGCGCAAACCCGGAATCGAACCGGGGGCCCAACGATGGCAACGTTGGATTTTACCACTAAACCATTTGCGCTGAATAAAGCTCCGCGACGGGGAATTGAACCCCGGTCTACCATGCGACAAACGGTAATTCTAGCCACTAAACTATCACGGACTTAATTATCAATTGTAAGAGAACACAAGGATACACACGTGAAGTACAAAAGTTGTACCATATTAGGAATACTATCGAAAGGTACAAAGATACACATGTGGGATACAAATAATTAACACATTTGGAATATGAACACTATAAATAGGAGTAGTTTAACCTCGAGTCTTAAGAATAAGAACTAAGGAAATTAGGATCTAGTTATAGTAATAG
>JAJMIA010000057.1:0-42456 GCA_030583345.1 Schwanniomyces pseudopolymorphus | reverse complement strand
TACATGCCTCCTCACTGAATGCCTCCATAATCGTTCTCGCGGCGCTACCAAGTGTAAGAGATTAGACTCTTAATTATTGTTTTATTGTTATATTATAATTACTATTGAATTATACCTAAATATAACTACTTTTCATCATAACTATTCGCTTAGTCACTAATTATTCCTTATATAGCATTTCCTTAGAGTTGCTACTCCATTCTATAAGATACATAGTCATTATCATATCATTCCAATCATGACTCCATTTTCTCTTGACTTACTATATTTCCTAATACAGTTCTGATCCATTACAAAACTAATATAGAGGCTCTGTGGCCGAGTGGTTAAGGCGGCAGACTCAAGTTCTGTTATCGTAAAGATGCACGCGTTCGAACCGCGTCGGAGTCATTATTTTTTTCTTTTCAAAATTATCATAGTTAATATAAAGAAGTATCAATCATTTTTCATGAGGTTTAATCCAAGTCTTTTAGACATTAGTGTATTAAATTTTTATTTTACTATATAAAAATTAGAAATTTGTCTTAGGATAATAAGTATATTCTGTATTTTATAGTTCTTATTAACCGCTAAATGCTGAAGAAAATTGAGAATTTCCACCGGTTTGTTGATATTCTAACATGAATTCTTCTAAAACACCAAAAGCAGATGAGATACCAATTACAACAGCAACACCTTTACCATAACCGCCAACAATATCACTAATTACAGATATAACAGCTAAACTAAAAGCACCACTAACAGCAGCCACTGGAATAATTCTGGATAATTCCTTGGTCACAGAAATATCTCTCTTACCAGCAATGATGACACCTTGCTCTTTAAATTGTTTAGAAATATCCTTTGGTGAGGAACCTGAAATATTGCTCCATTTGTTTGCAAACCAAGTAGATAAAACAACAATAGTTAAAACATAGACAACAGTTTTGAGTGGTGACAATAATGAACCCAATAATGATGGGGAAAATGAGTTGACATAGTACAATAAACCTGATTTTAAGACTAAGTTGTTAGTAAGTTGATCAAGTTCCCAGGAACCTAATAAAGTTAAGTTAAAGATTCTTGCAACAAAATAACCTAACAATTGAACGTTAGCCAATAAAGTGTAACTGAATAAAACCGGTAATCCACCATTATACAATAATCTAATCGGAAAGGATTGACTCATACCTCTCATTTTACTAGATCTTATTGGAATTTCAATTCTAAAATTCTGTAAGTAAATTAAAACAAGAATGGCCCCAATCGCAATATAAAATTGTGTGAATTTACCAAAAGAGTTAACAAGTATTGAAGGAAGATTCTTGTAGTTTCTAATTAAATTAGTAAAAATACCACGGATTTGCGACTTGTTTGAATTGGCTAATTGGATAACATCAAAACTAACCAAATCAACAACTAAATTTGTAGCAACTTGTAAAGTTAAGAAACTTAATAAACCACTTCCAAATGCATATCCTTTGTCAAAAATTTCGACTAACATGGTCAAAAGACATGGCCAAGAAACAATTTGGATCAAAAGTATTAAGTATGAACCATAAGGAATAGAATCTGCAGTAACACTATCATAGCCTTGAATCACATTGTCATAATATCCACTATAAATAAGACCAAAACCGTAGACGAAAGATAAGAAGAAACTAGTCAATTTTTGACCAGATTGGAATAGTTCTCTATCGCTTCTTATATTGAAGTTAACCTTAATAAGCTTTAAACCAGCAGCTAATTGCCACAAAAAAGCAGAAGTTACAATAGGTAATAAACCCAATTCCAAAAGAGTAGCTTTTTCTAATGAGAAAATAGATCTTAAATTGAACAATGGATCATTGATCTTATAAGCGGCGTTGGAGACTAAACCATATAATGGAAGCTGACCAAACAAGTAAATAACACCACTAGCAATAGTGAAAACTATTCTTTCATCAAAGCTAATGGCTTCATCTGGAAATTCAACCTCAGGTAAAACTGGAACAAAAAACTTGACTAAGTCAAGAAGACGAACTAAAGAAAAGTTAGAAACACAACTCTACCCATAACTCGATATGATAATACTTACATCCATCCATTATTTTCAGTATATTTTTTGAACTATATTTATGGCGGCTCTAAAGATTTCTAAGTTCGACGAAAAATGTATCAATCGTTTTCGAGGGTTAATCGCCCACTAATACACGTGACATATATCGTTTAACGAATTGCTCAGATAAAATCTTTTCTGTGGAGATAACAGTGTAGTTTATAAAAATACTATTTAGTAAGAAGTAACTCATCTAGGCAAAATTTTTCCTTTGGATTATCTTATAACTATAGAAGTCATTTTTAATAAATCTAAATAGAAATAATGTATCCGTCAGAAAGTAAACAAACAGGTATTCATATAGGTTAAAGTATCAATGTACATATCATTAAAGTAGGTTTATTGCAATTCTCAGCATAGTATAAGCGAACTGTTTGTATCACTTGCTTCAACATTGTTATTGAAATTGCTAATATAGTCCTTCACTTTAGAACTCATTTCATAATAGCCAACTTGCTCTTGTTCCTGGAGATCTCTATTATCGATAAGAAACTTAATCAACATATGGTTGGTAAAATTCCTATCTTTGGAATACAACAAATCCTTAAAATGAACCTTTCTGAATTTGTTAAAGTCATCTTTATTGAATTCCTTAAACAATTCATCCCCGTAAAACTCCTTGTGAAGTAAAGGATCAGTTGTCAACTTCTCATCTAAGTCCCAACTAGCAGTATTATCATCCACCAAGTCACTTACATCTGCACTCATATTCCATTTATGTATCTTTATAGATAAGGAATCATATGAGTTGTTTTTTGTATCATAATATTGTTCAGGCGCTACCTGTTTTTCGTTTTCTACTACGACGCTATCCGCATCGTCACTAAGCTCATCCTCCTGAAGATTATGGCTCTCAGCTGTGTTTGTAAATGACAATATATCCGATTCTTCACTAATTGGATTAAATAAAACGTACAGTGATTGGTCATCTGATAATATACTATTGGTTTCTGTTATAGGAGTTGATGTATTGATATACTTAACTATTCTGTTCTTTAAAGTTGGGTTTACAGACATATTGGACAGATCTTAACTAAATTGTTTTAGTATTATGATGCTTAATAAATTATCAAGAAAAAGAATGAGCATATATACTTGCTTGGATCTCATGCAGCCCTTATCTGTAATTTTTTCTTTTCGCAGGTTAATACGATTGAAGTGACTTTTGCTGAAATTATGTTAAATATTTAACCGTAATCCAAAAAATTTCATGAATTAATTAGAGCTACGCATAGTAGTAATATATATATTACGCTAATACGAAGACATTTCTTGGGATTAGTTGTTTAACACGATAGCGTGACATAAGGGTAACGTATCACGTAATTCCGACTCGGTTAGTAAAAAAGTTGCCAAAATGCGAAGAACAAAATGAAACTGTGGAAGAAACAGTTAATTAATGGCACAGAAGCAAAAGCATGTTTAATGAATAAGAATAACTGGTTGAAAGGAAGAGGAACTCTCTCCTAATCAAGAATAAAAAGCATTGACGTAATATATTATTTTATTGCTTGATAAGCCGACGAACTTCCAACATACTATATGCTTAGAATTTCGTTTCTATTGGTCTACGAAACTTTGATTTTGAGTCATTTCAAACTCAACAATTCTTAATGCAAGATATAATAGTCCGTTATAGAAAATCCATAGTAGAATGAGGAGTTAAGAAATACTAAAGATACACCCTTCAACATACTCCAGAGCTACGTGTCATGCGTAAGACAATTATTTAACTTCATAGAACATATTTTGAGATGGTAAATCGTGAAAATAGACATGTTTGTATTAATAAAACAAAGTCTTTACAGGAATCCTTATGTAAGGAATATAATTATTTCAAGAGAAAGTTCATTTCCATATTACGATAATACATGTAACAGAGAATTTGAACTTCTTCACGAAAAATGAGAATAAGGATGCTATAGATTTGTTAGTATTCTGGTCAATTATTTTTTAAAATTGTAGAAGTGTTTCAGATAGGGGTGAAAGACTATTTGATGGTTATGGTATCAATCATCTTAATCAGTTGAACTATGCATAAAAAAGTTGTATCATCATTATACTTCACAATAAAGTTGTAAAATTTACATACAATTATCGATAAATGTTATTATAAATATTACTAGAATTTTTTTTAGAACCAGATGGATTTTCTACTTTATAGAGAACAGAGTCGTGCGCGTTTACAAAATACACTTAGGGCTTCCAACATTCCGAGCGATAATAGAGAACAACTCTCCATTATAGATATGGTAGTAAAATTATAATAAAAATGGCAGTTAAAGGTTTAGGTGAATTAGATAATGTGTATGACGGTAAGTAATCTTTTATTTCATCTTCATATGAATATGATATTAACTTAATTAGGCTCTGATTTGAGAATCGGTATTCTCCACGCTAGATGGAATAAAAAGATTATTGATGCATTAGTTGAAGGTGCTAAGAAGCGTTTACAGGAACTTGGAGTTAAGCCCGAAAATATCATTGTTGAAACTGTTCCAGGCTCATTTGAATTACCTTTTGGTACTCAAAAGTTCGTTCAAAAGCAAGCTGCATTAGGTAAACCATTAGATGCAGTTATTCCCATCGGAGTTTTGATCAAAGGATCTACTATGCACTTTGAATATATTTGTGACGCTACAACGCAACAATTGATGAAGTTGAACTTTGAACTTCAAAAGCCAGTTATTTTTGGTGTCTTGACCTGTTTAACCGAAGAGCAAGCTGAAGCCAGAGCCGGTTTAATCGAAGGCAAGATGCATAACCACGGGGAAGATTGGGGTGCTGCAGCTGTTGAAATGGCTACAAAATTTGAGATCTAACTTAATATAAGATTTCTAATAGCTTTATATACTTGTATATTTAAATTAAAAATAAAATAAAAAATTGTTTTGCAAAAAGTTTGCCTTCAGCCAGATTCGAACTGACGATCTCCTCATTACTAGTGAGGTGCCTTACCAACTTGGCCATAAAGGCAATAGTACCCGACCCCGGTGAGGATCGAACTCACGATCTTAAGATTAACAGTCTTACGCCTTAGCCAGCTTGGCCACGGAGTCTTGCATGGTGACTTGGATATTGTTAAATATGATGTTAAAAAGTTCTAGAGAGATAATTATACATGAATCTTATGCTACTTTTCTAGGATTAAAAATTATTAAGTGTATTTTCAAAGTTTACTTACTTGAATGGGCTGTAGGCATATTTTAAAGCCCATTGTCCTATATTAATTTATGATACTAAATATAGTTGTAATGTTCTTACGAATTGATATTATGTTGTTACACAAAATTAAATAACTTGAGATAATAATAATGCTTTAAAATTTGACAATAAAAACACAATTTAAGATTATTAAAGTCACCAGATATATATAAATATGCTTAGAAGTTCAATTCGTTCATTCTCAAATAGTTCTTTGAGATCATCATTTGCTAAGATGCAATTGTTAGGTACCGTTGGAAATGTTAATTTCCGTGAAACTAGAGATGGCGTTAAATTTATCAATTACTCTTTAGCTGTTAATAAATATGCACCTAATGAAGAACAAAAGACAATCACTGACTGGTACAACATTTCAGTCTTTAATGAACGTCATGTCGAATCTTTTGAAAAGTTTTTAAAGCCTGGCGTTCAATTATTTGTTGAATGTGATGCTAAACAACGCGTTGTGACTGATGAAGAAACTGAGAACAGATACACATTAACATCCTTGAAGCAAACTAACTTTGATATTGTTCGTTTTGCTAAGAAGGACAAAGTCGGAGAAGAATTTACTGAAGAAGATTAGGCTGTGCCACTAGAAAATATTATTCTACGAGTTGCTTTTTGACAGTTGTATTTTTAGATAATCAAATATATACCAATAAAACGCTATTATGAGTAAGATTAATGTAAATTTTTGGCTAATCCTAATTCATAGATATAAGCAATGGAAAGCTTAACATGCTCTTTAACATGTTCCCAATCAATTCTATCAATAGTATCCAAAACAGAATGTATATATCTACTAGAATACTTGAATTCGCTCTCAATGATGAAACTTGAAGGAAATCCACATTCTAAAGCAGAGCTGTGATCGGAGCAAGCATAACCACATTCAGTTTCATGATAGGTAATGTTGTTATATTCGTTAATAATCATCTTCAAGAAATTATTTAAATTAATACTGGTGTGATCACCAATCAATCCTAAATGTGGTTCAACGCCAGCATCCTTTGTACGAGACGTAGAACCAGTCATATCTTGCTGAAGCATACCCAAAACAACTTCACTATTCTTCAGGTATTCAGTGAAAACATCAATAGAACCTAACAAACCACCTTCTTCAGCGGAGTAGAAATGGAATTCTAAAGTATTATAAGGGTCAAACTTATCATTCTTATACTCCTCTAGTAAAATTCTCAACGTTTCCAAAATGGTAACAGTACCAGATCCATCATCATCGGCCCCCGGGGCCTTCATCATATTGGGAAATAATAAGTTCGCTGAATCTTGATGGGCACCTAAAATAACTTTATCTGATACTTCACCAGGAATTGAAACAATAATGGAGAATTGAGCCCACTCCTTATGATGAAATTTGGTAACTGTTACCTTATCAGCTACATCTGCAGTGAGCTTTTGAATCGTTTCATATAACCAATTGGAACTTTCGTAACCACTTTCACTTTTGTAATACCTTGTGAAGAATGAAGTGAACTTGCCTAAAGTTGCAACCATAAATTCAGTATCGATATTTTTGTACAATTCCTTAATGACGTCTGGGTATACGGCAGCAAGAGGGTAGTTATACACCGGAACTGGTTTCTCTAAAATAGTGACTTGCTTTGAGCCCATTAACAACACTTTGTCAAGAAGAGAATTGGATGGTCTGGCTACCATTCCTTTCTCATAAGCTTCTTCAATGGAGATTTGATTTGTAACATCAATAAAGTTAATATCCTTTCTCTTTAATGCAAGCTTATCTTTATCTCCATTGATAAGTTGAAACTCATTGGGCCCTAGCTTGATAATTCTAGGATCGTATGGTTGGGGGGAGAAGAAGCTGGAAAATATAGGAAAAGAAAATCCTATAGCACATATATATGCCAATACGATTAAGAAACGCATTTTTAAATTAGGGAAATAAGTAACTAAAAGATTAGGAATTGCGGATAAGCACTCAGTTTTATTTGTTCCTTATAATATATATATATACGCAGCGCTCGCAACCGTATTTCAACAGTGCTAACCACATTGCTACAGTACATTAGTTAGTCATCAGTAGAGTAAGATAGATAAAAATGATTATACCCAGATATATTCTTTTGTTATAGCCTTCGACTCCTTTTATAGCTATATGTGTTTTCCCACAGATAAAAAAAAAATAATTTGCTCTACTCCCCTTTTTGCAGTATTTCCTTTCTTTGAGTAGTATAATTTATTGACAAGTACTAGATAATGCTATATATGTCATATCAACTATAAATGCTACTGGAATAGAATAATAGAATAGTATGCATGTATGGTCACCATGAGAAAGGCATCTCTTGTTCCTCTGAGCCTATTGTATATTATTTTTTTCAATTTTATTTGCTATATAAAAAATTAATGTCATGTTATTCTATACCACAGTCACTGTAATACTAAGATTAGCAATATTTGAAAATATATCTTTATGATATTAACGTCTTTACATTAGGTTGCACATACAGCACAACGAAAGCGAAAAAAAAAAATCAATGTCGTGTAAATGCACAAAACTTTGTAAACAACAACAGAAAAAAGTTCAGGAATAGCATTACTATTGTCTCTACGTTGGTAAACAGGTTTCGTGATCTAAATCGATATGACAATTCCATTTGAAAAGAATCTAGTAAATGGTGGCCAGGATTCTAGGTTTATTTCCCCGACCTTGAAGTTAAACGATCCCATGTTGGACTCATTGCAATTTCAACAGGAGAAGAATTCATCGATGAATTCATCTCGTGGAAATATAGCACAAAGGTTCTTACATCCAATTAACTTGGATTCTGCAAAAGAAGTTAGCTACAAAATTAACATTCCTAACTTCTCTTATTTACCGCCACTCAAATTGGGATGTAAATACATTACTGATATGACTAGAATCGATTCGATGACGCCATCTGATTTATATTCCGATGAAAACATAAACAAAACAGGATCTGGGTTAGACAGTTATTATTTTGATTATGATAATGGACTTGGTGAATTTTCGAGATTTGAAAAGACTGAGCAAATCAATCTTCCTGACAAACTTTTTGAAGAATATAATTCCACTGAATGCATCACAAAGATTGGTATGTTCCCTGAAATAGAAAGATCATGGATAGTTGTAGACAACAAATTGGTGTTATGGAATTATAAAGTTCATGAATCATCATTTAACAAGAACGCACAATTTTTAACTATTAATCAGATTAGACATTCTATTTTAGCTGTCAAATTAGTCAAGCCAAAGCCAGGAATATTTATCAAGGATGTTAACTACCTCTTGTTGATTTCTACTCCTATGGACATTCATATTTTCATTGTAAATTATGACAAGAAATTAAACAATTTAGAAATTTTCAACCCCGACTTATCGGTTTCTGCCCAGGGCTTAATTGTAAATAATTTCACAGTTAATGAAAAAACTAATGACATATATTTTACTGGTGAAGGTGATGGTGTCAATATATGGAGATTGGACTACACGAATAAATCCAGCTTCATAAAGAACAGATGTGAAAAAATCTGCTTAACAAAAAGTGGCCTTTCTAGTGTTTTACCGTTAGGAAAAATGTCACCATTTGAGCTCTTTAATAGTTCTGATAGTTCAAATGCAAATAAAGATTCCACGCTTGCAAATTTGCCTGAAACTGTCATCCAATTGGAAGTGGATCCTGAAAGAGATGTATTGTACACGTTATCTAATAAATCTGTTATCCGCGTCTATAAGTTACAGCCAAACCAAGAGCAATTTAATCAGCATAGTCAATTGATTCCATCTGAGATATTCAAGAGTTTATCAACATTATTTGTTGATTCTCAAAACTTCAAGTCATTCCTGAAATTTAGAATCATGAACATTCAAGTAATATCAATAAAAGAATCTTCTAATATCCAATTGATTGCAATTACTAATTTTGGATGTCGTATTTTGATGAAATTGGGTGCTAACTCTACTTTCTCCACTTTTATGACTAATTCATTTAATTCATCATTAACATCTCGTATCAAATTGTCTGTTGTTACAATGAAATTTCCTCCATCTAGAGAACTCCCAAATGTTAGTTCAGAATTAGATTCTTTTACTAGAACCAAGCAATACCTATCCCAATTGATTTCTAACCAACAAAAGTCCCAGCTATTGAAGAATACCAAGATCAGCAAAATAATAAGTCCAGGTGTGTTTTTATGTGCCAAAAGAACAAAAAAATCGGATAAGCTATTTATTAGTACTGTTAACTTTGGCTTTTTAAAGAAAAATAATAAATTAGTTGAAGATGCTGAATTTATAAATTTCGAATCTCTTGATGATTCTTCTCCGACTTATATTCATGACATTATCCAATTGACCCCTTCAATGAATGCAACAGATACACCAAATGGTTATGCTAATATTTTGGCTAGTCAATACACAAAGCACCCACTTAAATTTGCAGTGGTGACGAATTTTGGAATTTCTATATTTCAATTGAAAACATCCGATCAAATTGTGAAATCCTTGAAAGAAGAGATAGTGGAAAATTATATTGAGGAAAATGGATTTGAAGAAACTTGCTCAACATTGTTATATTTATCATGTTCATACAGCCATTACGACGTGAATGACATATTTAAAAGAAAAGCTCAAGTATTATTCTCAACTTGTGGCAGTAATGCTAGACTTTTAGATAATAGTCAGACTATTTCTTCACAACAAACTCAATCTAATCAACAATTAAACAGTATTGTAAAATCAGTCGATTCACATCCAACTATTGATCAAGTCGTTTTGAGTGACAGATTTTATGGTACTTGTTTGTTGATTTCAAGAATATTCAGAGACTATTGGAATAGCAAGGTATTTACTATTTTACCACATATTAAGGTTAGGCCTTCTGGCGAAGTTGAAATGTCATCAGTCAAAGATGACAACTTACTTATTAAAGGTTTGAATATTGATAAGAAACAAGTTGAATTTTTCATTGGATCTATAATTGTTTTGATAGATTTTTTTATTGAAAATGGAAGCAATATTCAAGGATTGAATGCACCAAATTATAGTTCAGATCCAACAAAATTTGAGAACGAAGTTTGCATGAGGGCTGAACATATAGCATTCACGTCTCTTATCAAGTGTTTGAATTCCATTAAAGAGGCATTATCTTTTCTAATGGTATTAATAGAAGAAATTCAATTTAACGAAACTAACTTCAATGATATTTTGAAATTTTTATCATTGACAAATCAACTAAACTTATTAAGTTTAACTTTTAAAGACCTTTTATTACCAAGTACTGAAGTCAGAAATCTCATCAAAGATTTACTTTCATCCATTATTAACAAAAATATTTTGAAAGGTGGTTCTATTGATTTAATTGCATCTTCGTTACAGGGCCGTTGTGGATCATTCTGCTCCGCTGATGATGTTTTCATCTTTAAGGCTATAGAAAACTTAACTAGAGCTAAAAACATCGGTTCAAGAGATAACGATTTAAAAATTAAATGCTTGAAAAATGCTGTAGTCTTATTTGAAAAAGCTTATGAATCATTAACTTTGGAAAATATTGAGAATTCGATTAACATAATGTTAGAATTAGAGTTTTATACAGGTGCTGTTGAATTGTTATTAAAATTGACATACAAGTTAGGTAACTCTACTAATACAAATAACGGAGCAAATTCTAACCAGCTTGATAGTTTTAACCAAGTTCCAATTTTAAATGGAAACAACAAAAATGTCGAGATTCATCAAAAGAGACATCAGTTATATAATTTAATTTTTAAAATTTTGACTGAGGTAGATATGAAAGCAATTCAAATCACAGAAACTAATGAACAATTATTGATTGGGGAATTTATTGAATTAAGAGACACCACTTATGAAACATGCTTCGCATCTAAGGATAAATCATTCCACTACGAGTTTTACCGATGGTTTATTAATCAAGGCGTTAGTGAGAGATTGTTGGAAACAAATACGCCGTTTATTTTACCATTCCTCGAAGAAAACTCAGAAAATGATCTTGCTTTAACAGAATTATTGTGGTTATATCACGCAAAGAGAGAAAATTATTTTGCCGCTGCAAATATTTTGTACTCTTTAGCTATTTCTGATTTCAAATTAGATCTTAACCAAAGAATAGAATACTTGGCCAGAGGAAATGGCTTCTGTAATTGTGTCTGTCCACCTAACTTGAGACAAAAAATGATTCAATTGTCTACCATTATCCAAGAGCTTTCCGATGTGGCTAATATTCAATTAGATGTTTTGTCAATGATAAAGGCAGATTTAAGAATTAACAAGGAAAATAAGGATATTGCTTCCGAGGCATTAAATTTTAAAATCTTAAATATAAGTGAATTATTTAATAACTACACTGATCCATTAGGTTATTTCGATTTGTGTTTGTTGATTTTTAAAATATCAGATTATAAGAATACCGATGACATATTGAAGAGATGGGAATTTTACTTTGAAAGAATTTTTCACGACTTTCTCATTAACAGTAGTAGAAAAGAGCCATTCTATATTACTACCAATAATTCTTTCTCACTCATAGGCTCTAGACTTTCTTCTAACGACCTTGTTTTCCCAGTTGATGAATTAATAAAGCTTGTTGGTAAATATATCCATGAGGCAATTGAAGAAGATCCTGTCACACAAAAGCCACCGAAGGGAATAATTGTTGATATTTTTACCAAAGCTGGTGTTAATTATGAAAAGTTGTATTATGTCATGAAATCATTAATTGACAATAGAACTATTGAAGTCTACCCAGGATTTAATAATGACTTGAAATCTAATGAAATGACATATTTGATTAAAAGCTGGTATAATTCCGATAAGAAATTAAGAGAAGTAATCTCAAATGATAAGATTAGGAATTTAGATGATTACACAATTGAATCAGATCCACTTAATATTTTTGTTAAGGATAATGGTGTATTAATTTAGCTAAATAAAAATAGTTAACAGTTTATATCATCAAATGCATTTAAATAATCGAAATTTTACTAATTTAATTCGTAGTAAACACTTTTTTGATTATCAAATTTCTCTTTTTCGAATATATCGTTACTACCAGGTCTTAAAAAATCACCGGTGGTGTGACGAAAATATGCTCTTTCAGGACGAGAGTTCTTAGGAAGAAATGGAATTATACCATCTATGATTAATTTGACTGCATTAGTTTCAGCACCTCTCGGCATAATGACATCTGCGAATTCCTTTGTTGGAAAGATGAAGTTACTCATTTCATCTCTTGCACCACTTAAATATTGATGTATAACTTCTTCCAAATTAATATTATTCTCAGAATTATTTAACACATCTCTTCTAATCCAACGAATCAACCTCGTATCTGGATCACTAGTAATGAAAATCTTAATTTGAGCTATGTCTCTTAGCCCTTTGTCATACAATGCATATAAGCCATGAACTAAAAAGATCTTCTGCTGACCTTGGGTTGCATTTTGATTGGAATATAAATATTCTTTCAAAGCATCAAAGTTAAATCTCGAAGGTTTAAAGGATTGTTTGTTTATATCCTTATTATTTCTTATACTAAGAACATTTATTCTTTCGTGCACTGAATCCTTAACCTTGGTTTCATATTTTTGCAAGTCAACTAATTCAACACTTAAACCACAATGAGGAAGACTAATTGGAATTTCTGCCTCTAAAAATTTAGCTGTTGTCTTTTTACCAGAGGCGTGCCCTCCTCCAATAAGCACAATAATGTTTTGAACTCCTTGTTCCGTCATGTCAAAGTGTAAGAATAATTTATTTCTCATCGCGATATATAATTTTTAAAATATATTTCACAACAATTCTGATATATATAAAGTCAAAATGGATGAGTTTGATAGGGATTTGGATAACCAGTTGGAGTTTGACCAAAAATCCTCAAAGAATATTAAGGTGCATTCTAGTTTTGAAAGCATGAGATTAAAACCTGATTTATTGAAAGGTATATACGGATACGGATTCGAGGCACCATCTGCAATTCAATCTAGGGCTATTATGCAAATTATTAGTGGAAGAGATACAATCGCCCAAGCACAATCAGGGACAGGTAAAACTGCTACATTTTCTATTGGTATGCTTGAAGTAATTGATACAAACTCAAAGGATTGTCAAGCACTTATCTTATCACCTACGAGAGAACTTGCTGTGCAAATTCAGAATGTTGTTAAACATTTAGGCGATTATATGAGTATTCGTACGCATGCATGTATAGGTGGTAAAAATGTTGGTGATGACATTAAAAAATTACAACAAGGTCAACAGATAGTCAGTGGTACACCAGGGAGGGTACTCGATGTTATAAAGAGAAGAAACCTTTCAACCCGTACTATAAAAATGTTAATTTTGGATGAAGCTGATGAATTATTAACAAAGGGATATAAGGAACAGATATATGATATATACCGTAATTTGCCACCTAATGTTCAAGTTGTTGTAGTCAGTGCTACCTTACCTAGGACAGTCTTTGACATGGTTGGAAAATTCACAACTAACCCAATTAAAATTTTAGTCAAAAGAGATGATATAACATTGGAGGGTATAAAACAATATCATATCCAGTGTGAAAAAGAAGACTGGAAATTTGATACATTGTGTGATTTATATGATTCATTAACCATTACACAAGCAGTAATTTTTTGCAATACTAAAATTAAAGTAAATTGGCTTACTGAGCAAATGAAAAGACAAAATTTCACAGTAGTCTCAATGCATGGTGATATGAAACAAGATGAAAGAGATTCTATTATGAACGAATTTCGATTAGGAAATTCTAGAGTATTGATTTCAACTGATGTTTGGGCAAGAGGTATTGATGTTCAGCAAGTTTCATTGGTTATAAACTACGATTTACCAACAGATAAAGAAAATTATGTTCATAGAATTGGTAGATCTGGAAGATTTGGAAGAAAAGGTGTAGCTATTAATTTAATTACCAAAGACAATGTTGAAACATTACGTGATATTGAAAGATATTACTCTATCAGAATTAAAGAAATGCCCGCTAATTTAAATGATTTATCTTAGCTAGAGCTCTATAGCGTAAAATAAAATAATAAACAAAAAAATTAGTATACCGTAATTCTCTTATTTTTTTGATATTGAATAGCTAAATTAATTATCTTTCTCGGTAAGAAATAAATCTTTTAACTTACAGATTTTCAGGAAACTAAAATGAATATCAACATGACTGCTTTAATTGGAACTTTCAATTACCAAATGTTAGATTAGTTCAATGCTTTAATTTCACGATCTATCCAATCTGCAACATCTTCATAATGTCCCGGTACATACACGACATGTAAATTTGTATACAGTCTACACATCTCAAAAATTTTTATTTTTAAATTGATACTTCCTTTGATAGTATCAGTGTCTATAGCATACATTTGCAAACAGTCAGCATGGACAGCCAATATATTTCTTCTTTAGAGGAGACTTTGAAGCAAACATTAGTTCCAGATTCAAATGTTATTAAGCAAGCTACTTCTAAATTAACAAAGGACTTTTACACTAATCCATTAGCATTACCATCATTATTTCACATTATACAGACAGCTCCTAATGACGAGTTAAAACAATTAGCTGCTGTTGAATCTAGAAAGTTGGTCGCCACTAAATGGGAATCCACTGATGCTTCAATCAAGGCCGAAATTAAGACTAACTTGTTACACAATACTTTCCAACAACCATCGAAGATGATTAGACATTCTTGTGCCAGAGTTGTTGCTGCCATTGCAGAAATTGATTTAGATCAGAACGAATGGCCAGACTTATTGCCAACTTTGGTCAATGCTGTGCAAGATTCTAATGTCCAAACTAAAGAAATGGCCGTATACACTTTATACACTGTTTTAGAAACCCAAGTTCCATCTCTTGTTCCTCATGTTGATGACTTCTTAACTTTATTTTCCGGTTTATTATCCGATCAAACTTCTAGAGACATTAGGGTGAATGCTGTGTTATCATTAGATGTCGTCTCACAATTTATCGAAGAAGATGCTGAAATCAATGTTGCATTAGCTAACAAGTTTAAGAACTCTATTCCAGGTATGGTTGATGTTTTGAAGGAAGTCATTGCTGATGATGATACTGAAAAGGCCAAGGCTATATTCAACGTTTTTAACAGTTTAATTTTCTTAGACTCCAAGTTGGTTGGTGATAACTTAATTTATTTAATCAAATTAATTAGTGAAATTGCTGCTAATACTCAATTAGATGAAGAGTACAGAGTTTTCGGATTAAAATTCTTGATTTCCTGTGTCTCATTAAGAAAATCTAAAATTTCATCCAACAAGTTAGGTCCAGAAATCACTGTCATTGCATCCAAGATTGCATCTGAAGAAATCGATATCGAAGACGAATTAAATAACGAAGATGAAGAAAATGAAAATGAAGAAGACTCCCCAGCACCATTATCTTTAAGATTAGTCGCTATGTTAGCTGCTGAATTACCACCATCCCAAGTCATTAATCCATTATTTGAAAGAGTTGACGGTATGTTATCTTCTTCTAATCAATTTGAAAGAAGGGCTGCTCTTTTATGTATTGGTGTTTCATCTAGTGGTGCTCCTGATTTCTTCTCTACCCAAATCAAGAAGATCATTCCAGCATTAATTAATGGTTTGAAAGATTCTGAAATTATTGTCAGAGTTGCAGCTTTAAGATCTTTATCCCAATTGACCTCCGAGTTACAGGATGTTGTTGCTGACTTCCATGAAGAATTATTACCATTAATTATCAGTATTATCGACTCCGCTACTTCAGTTATGGCTTACAAGTATGCTTGTTTCGCTTTAGATGGTTTGATCGAATTCATGTCCCACGATGCTATTGGTAAATATTTAGAACCATTAATGAACAAATTATTCCACATGTTACAACAAGCAAATTCATCTTCATTAAAGTCTGCTATTGTATCTGCTATCGGGTCTACTGCTTATGCTGGTGGTAAGGCATTTACCCCTTTCTTTAACGATTCTATCCAAAACTTGGGCCCCTTTATCACCAATGCCGCTGCTACTGAAGGCATGACTGAAGATGATATTGAGTTAAGAGCATTAACTTTTGAAAACATCTCTACTATGGCTAGAGCTGTCGGTGGTGAATCATTCTCTTCTTACGCCAAACCTCTTGTTGAAGCTGCATACACTTCTTTAAGTTCCGAACACTCTAGAATCAGAGAGTCTGGGTTTGCCTTTATCTCCAACATGGCTAAGGTCTACGGGTCTGAATTTGCCGGTTTCTTAGATCAAATTGTTCCGGAAATTATCAAGTGCTTACAACAAGAAGAATTCAGCTTTAACGTTGATCAGGAAGAAGAAGAAGAAGAAGAAGAAGAAAACTTGGAAAACAAATTCAATGTCCACACTGGTATTACTATTGAAAAGGAAATTGCATCTGTTGCTTTAGCTGAATTAGCTGTAGGTACAGGTAAAGAATTTGCCAAATATGTCAGAACTGCTATTGATACCTTAGTTGACCAAATTGATAATTCATTCGGTATGAGAGAAGCTTCTATGATTGCATTATGGAAAATTACCACAGCTATGTTTACTGCATCATGTGGCGAAGACTTCAAAGCTCCAAGAGGTATTCCACAACAATCCTACGTCGATGATTCTTTATTGCAATTGATCAAAGAAACTAGATCTATTACTATTACCAATTTAGCAGAAGAATTTGAATTAACAATGGTTGCTTGTATTTTAGATAACTTAGCAGAAGGTATTCATAAGTTTGGTGCTATTTCTGTTGTCGATGGTGGTAACACTGAAGAATTAGTTGCATTGATAAACCAAGTTACTGAAATCTTGAACAAGACTCACCCTTGTCAAATTGACGACGAAGAAGGTCCATCTGATGAGGTTGATACTTCCGAAACAGATGCTTTATTATATGAATCTGCCTTAGAAGTTTTAGTTAATTTAGCTATTGCTTTAGGAGGTGATTTCAATGACGTATTTAGCCAAGTTAAAGATTTCATTTTGAAAAATGTGTCCAGTAAATCTAAAAACAAGAGAGTCAGTTCTGTTGGTTGTTTAGCCGAAATATCAGCTGGTGTCAAGGAATCCAACCCATACACTAGAGATCTCTTAGAAGTATTTACCGACAAACTTTCTAACGATAAATCATTAGAAGTAAGAGGAAATGCCGCATATGGTGTCGGAATTTTGATTGAATATGCAACTGAAGACTTATCTTCTACATACCCAACTATATTACAATTATTATTCCAATTGTTGAGCAAGACTGATAAGAGAGCCGATTCTGCCGACGACGAAGAATCCAAGGATGTTGTTCATAGATCATATGCCAATGCTTGTGGTTGTGTTGCTAGAATGGCTTTAAAGAACCAAGTTGCTGTTCCATTAGAACATGTCTTACCACCATTATTCAGCCATTTACCATTGGAAACTGGATTTGAAGAAAATACACCAATTTTCAATTTAATCATCAGTTTATATGAATCAGGTAATGAGTTAATATTAAATCAAACTCAATCTATTGTTAGTATCTTTTCTAAAATTTTTATTAAGGAAGCTGAAAGAATCAAGTTGGTTAGCGAAGCTACTTTAGGTAGAGAAGAAAACATTGACAGATTGAAACAATTCCCAACCGAAGAATTGAAGCAAAAGGTCATTGACTTATTGAAATTCTTGGATGGAAAGTTCTCCGGTGTTGTTTCATCTGACGAAGGCTTAAAATCTGTCATTGCTTAAATATTTCCAATATTAAGACCTTAATTATTTTCTCCCAAATATTGTGTGTATTAAATATATGCAAACTTTTTTTTTAATTTAAATTTTTTTACTAGGATAAGGATCAAATAGAGTACTTTAAACATGTCAGATTCATAATGGACCTTAGACATCGTGAAAGGGATTTAACTTTATTGATTTGCTGGCTCTAGGTTCTTCCTTAGGTTTTCAAATCGAGGATGTGGTAGTTCCCTAATTAGGACATCAAAGAATTTTCAACACACTCAATCTGAGTATAGAAACAAAGCATCTCTTAAATTGCTATAGTTAGCCGTAGTACATTAATATATATATATATATAATAACCCCCTACTCTTTATAGTATCCTTTGATTTTTTTTATCAAGTATAATCAGTTAAATATGGATTCGCAAGGAATTCTTCTAAGTGTATTCTCAATAATTGCGTTCTTATTATTAATACCAGCCTTTATTTGGCATTGTCGTTGTAAAAATACTCCAGCAATATTTTTAATATTTTGGTTGTTATTTTTGGACTTCAACAGTTTTATCAGTGCCATCATTTGGAGTAGTGATGACTTTTATGAAAAATGGGACGGTGAAGTCTACTGCGATATAGTCTTAAAATTAGAATTAGGTTCTTCTAGTGGAAAAATTGCAGCAGTAAGCGCATTAGCCCTTAATCTTTATATGGTTTTATGTGCAAAGAATCCAATCTTCATGGGTTCGAAATCGAAGCGAAAATTATTCATCGATTTGGCAATATGTTTGATAACTCCAATTTTTGTCATGTCAACTACATATGTTGTACAAGCATCAAGATATATGGTGGGTAAATATAGAGGTTGTACCACAACGTTTTATTATACTTATGTAACCTTAATTTTATATTCCATGTGGAATCTAATTTGGGCTACGGTTGCACTCATTTTCGCAGTCTTGACATTGACCAAATATTTTTCTAAGAAGAAGGACGTCAAGGATATTTTAAGATGTACCAATTCTGGGTTGAATTTCAGAAAGTTTGCAAGGTTGCTTATCTTTAGTACACTTATAATTATTGCTCTTGTTCCTCTTGCTATTTATAATTTTGTTTCAGATGCTAAGTACTATCGTGGACCTTTTATTTGGAGAGATATTCATCCACCATATTGGGGATTGATAGGTTTTTATGATTTGGGAATAAGTACTTGTTACGATAGGTTTATCGATATTGGTTTATCTTTCATTGCTTTTGTAATTTTCGGACTTGGTTCAGATGCCGTGGACATGTATAAGAAAATATTCGGTTATATTGGATTTGGTAACTTCAACCACTCTGATATTGTCACCCTTTCAAGATTCAAGAAAAGTCTACCTGAGCAATTCAGAACCAATTCTAATAAATCTGATTTTTCCGATGTTTCTCGTTGGACCAATGGCTCTACAATGCATGAATTTTCAGACTACAATGATGTTGTCACTAATGACATACAAGTAAGTCCTTCTGCTTTAGGTAAGTACTCGCCTACCGATGTTACTGTTAAGAACATTGAGAAATCTTCGATTCAAAATAGCTTTGATTCATCAGCTAATGAAAAGGATGAAATTAATCTTATTCTAAATCAAAATGAAGGTACAGAAGGAAATTTCGGCTATAATTTTCAAGTGAAGAAGAATTAATAATCCTGTCAACAAGCTATCTTAAACTCTATTTATATTATTGTTTTATACTATTAAAGTGTTATACTTAGTATTCTCTATTTACATACCTTAAGAATTAATTAAGTTTGCCAACTTTTCTTCAATGATCTTCGAATTTACCTTACCCTGTGTTTCTCTCATACTTAAGCCTACTAAGTACTTTATTGAATTTTTTTTTCCCTTCTTCACTTTATTCACTATATCTGGATTTTGATTTATAATATCAACACAAACTTCTTCTATGGCCTCATCTAACTCACTGCTAGAAATATCATTAGGTTTTCCTAAATCAAATTTATCAACTAGTGAACTTATGGAATAATTATTATTCTCAGGATTCTTTATAATTTCATTTAATAGGTATTTCGCAGAAGTAGAGGTAACTTCTTCGTTAAGAACCATTAATATAATTTCACTCAATTTCTCTGGTGGGATTAAATTGAGATCAATTTTGATTTTAAATTTGTTAAAAGTTCCAATCAACTCATGAATTAACCAATTATTAGGGTATTTATAATGCATTTTATTCTTGGTTACAATGTCATCAAAAAGTTTATAATAATATTGTAATAATTCATAATTATCTATTAGAAATCTGGCATGCTTTAATTCCAAATTGAAGGGACTGGAAGTCAATTTTTTTAATACATCATCAGGTAGCTCGGGTATTGTTCTTTTAACCTGGGTCGCGATATTCTTGTCTATAACAATTCTTGGTAGCTCTGAATCTGGAACGTATCTATAATCAAAGCTATCTTCCTTTGATCTTAACCTTGTTGTTTTGAGTCCATCCCAACCTCTTGTTTCTTGTTCTATGGGTCTTCTTTCTCTGATACATTTAATTTGTCTGTTGTATTCATATTTTAAAGCATCATGTATCTCCCCTGTACTTCCTAAGTTTTTGAGTTCAACTCTAGGACAGCCATTAACACTAACATTAACATCTACTCTAATTGCACCATTTTCTAAACTTCCTGAACAGATTCCCAAATATTTAACTAATGTTTGATATTTCTTTAGAAAGGCCTTAACCTGCTCGAAATTTTCAAAATCAGGCTTAGTCACTAATTCTATAAGTGGGATATTATTTCTATTCAAATCGATCTGTATTATTTTGTCAAATTTATTGTAATTACTTTTACCTGTATCCTGCTCTATCTGTAATCTTTCAATATTAATCATTTTGAAAGGTATTGAAATGCCATCAAATTTCTTAGTTAATTCTAACAGCCCATTTTTAGCAAAGGGATGGTAATATTGAGTGATTTGGTATCCTAAAGGCTGATCCGGATAAAAGTAATGCTTCCTGTCAAATACCGATATTGGTTGGATATCACTATTCAATGCACAAGCAGTCTTAAGCGCCAATAATATGGCCTCTGGATTGAGTTTTGGAAATGTTCCAGGTAATCCTGAATCAAAATAACTAACATTGGAATTTGGATTAGAGTCGAAACTAGTTGATGACAATGAAAAAAGTTTGTATTTCGTCTTTAACTGAGTATGTATTTCTATCCCACATTTAAATTTGTAATCTGGGTTCAACTTGAACAAACACTTCCCCGAACTATGAATTAGTCGTTTGGAATGCACCATTGTATTCGCCGATGTAAATCAAGATGAATAAAATAATATTACTTGTGAAGTATTAAAAAAATAATATATATACAGGAAAGATCACCAAAATAAATTGTAGGTTACTTTAAATCCCTTGGAGACAAAAATGTGAATCTCTTCTAAGACTCCCTAAGACACTCATTTTATTAACTGCTTTATTTATTATTAATTTTTTGTAATGTATTTATGTTATAGTTACATTGATTTCCAATTGTCTTAAAAATGTTAGCAAATTGCAACTTATGTGCAAGTGTTTAAAAGTTACAGCTCTTCGTCATATATCTTATAATTGAATGGGTATAAGAGAAGTATTCTAACTACGCTATATAGGCTGTAATGATAATTAGGGATACGTTATCCCAGGATATTGACTCCTTACGCTCTTACAGTGCACTCAGGGAACGAAATGAGTAAAAAAAAAAAAAATTCCAAGTGGCTAAAGTAAAGTCCTTGCTCTTTTAATGTATATATCTAGCTCTTATAGTGTAATTATATTTATATAATATATACTAACAGTAATCGATATGTGTCTATTGAACAATGCTATTCAATACTTATGGTTGAAACCAAAATCGGTCACGACGCATTTTAGCAGCCTATTGTGTTTTGTGTAACAAATAATATATCACGTTTGCACGACTTATCTAATCACGTACTACTGAACCCATTAGATAAGAGAATCCCATAAACAAAGTTGATTTTACTTTTTATCTAAATTAACAAATTTAATACTAGTATGTATATAATTTAACGGTAATTATTGGTTGACTGTGTGACATTGTCAAACTAGTTGACATTAATTCTTCCCGTTATTTTCGAATAGGGAATCCTCCTATCGCCACCCCACTAGTATCAGACAAGTACTAACAATTCTATTAGGGATTAGAGTAATAATGAGATCACAATTTAAAGACGAACACCCTTTTGGTAAGTATACGCAGCTATATTGACATTAATTATATCCTATACTAACATGTGTTTAGAAAAGAGGAAAGCAGAAGCCACAAGAATCACACAAAGATTTACAAATAGATTGCCTGTAATTTGTGAAAAGGTAGAAAACTCTGATATTCCAGAGATTGACAAAAGAAAATACTTGGTTCCTGGCGATTTATCAGTTGGTCAATTCGTCTATGTTATCAGAAAAAGAATTAAGTTACCAAGTGAAAAGGCAATCTTTATATTCATCAATGATATCTTACCGCCAACCGCTGCATTGATGAGTAAAATTTACGAAGAGCATAAAGACGAAGATGGATTTCTTTACGTTTTATACTCAGGCGAAAACACATTTGGTCAAATTGCTATAGATGAGCTTGACTTCTCTGATTTGAGTGATATTAATTTTGATGAAATGGAATCTTAGCTGCACTGAATTTTAATCATCGTTTATATGATTAACAATTGCTAGCTTTACTGATTAATATTCAAATCATTGGTATTTTATGTTTTCAATTTCAATTCTGATTTTTGTTTTGGAACAAATTATATGTTTGTAAGTTATATATGACGCCTTATTTTATCTTAACTTCAAGTTATTATTCTTAGTTTCTTACTAATTTTTTTTTTAATCTTACATACTTGACTGGATCAATTGAATTTCATATTATTGTCATTTCTATTTTAAATACTCCCTTCCGAGATTGTAACTTCCTGATCAATTTCTACATTCAAGCGTATATCGGATTTTTCTAATGAGTTCTTCCTATAGTTAATTAGAAGTAGTTTTAAACCTTTCAATACTAAAAATTCGTCATTCATGTTTAATTCTTCAGTGTTTAGTATCTCGCTAATATATTTATAAACCACCAAACTTTTCAGAAAATCTATCAGTAATGCCTTTATCAAGTCATACTTATATTTAATGGTACCTTCTAATTTGTTAACGACATAGATTTCATAATCATCTAATAATCGTTCAGTGATATTTTCTATATTAGTGATTTCATCATCTAACGGTGATAATGACAAAATGACGGATAGATTTGGAAGACTTGGGTCTGTTGCTATCGTAAGAATTGACAAAAATAAGCAAATTGTTATATTAATAAACTTCATATTTTTATCTAGTATCTTTTATGTATAATAAAATATTAATACTTACAAAAAGCAAGTATCGATAATACTTTAAGTAAATCGCCTCGGAGATAAACTTTGGATCATGTATATAAATTAACTACAAGTACAGACATTACTCAAGACTTACACTGATGTATTTTTTTATAATTTTTCCTACGTTGAGTTAAATGGAACATGAAACGAATTCAAATAACAAGTCTTTATTCTATGAATCGACTTAATCAGAAGTAAGGACTATTTAAACTTTAGACTTTTCTTATAATACAGAATAAGGCTTTTATGTCCAATCTTTTTTTCTTCTTCTTCTACTACTTCTTGTGAATGGTTCATATATCTCATTAAATCATTTGATATTTAGATAATATTCTATTAGTCGCAAGAGTAGTAGATCTTTAAAAGAATTATCAGATAATTCATTAATATAACTCAGGACATACTTCGCGACATTAAAAGTATTATTTAGAATCTAAAATAAAAAACAGTAGAATTTTAGTGAAAACTAGAGATATAGATTGGGATAAATAATGTCTGTAATAAATGATGATCCTGGTAATTCCAAGTTTCCTAAATCATCTAGATTCTTTAGTCAAAGCGAATTGCCAGATTTAAAGAATTTTCAAGTTATACGGAATAATAAACAAGTTTCATTCAACAGTCAAACAACTAATATTAACTACAATCCCTTCAACTCACCACAACAAAAAACAAAGGCAAACATTCCATTAGATTTTTTTCATCTATCGAATAAAATTACATTAACAGACCTTCCACGAGAAAATGAAATACCAACTATTCAAGTTAATGAATCTGAGGCCCAAGATCCAATCAATATAGTTGAAAAATATAGAGAAGAAGGAAAAAAGCATGGAGCAATTAAAATAATTTTACCAGGGAGTATAGATAATAGTATTAAATCAAATTTTCAAATTAATAGCGATCTATTTTGGTTTCAAACTAATAAATTATTGAACAATTCGTCTCATGATGAGTTAAGAAACAGGCTTAAATTCCACAAGGAATTAGTAAAATTCCATCTTAATAATCCTAATAATAAGCCTATTAGCATTAGTAAAAAATCGAACTTTAACGGAAAATCTAAAAAGGCTAACACAATCGCAGATTCTAACCTTCAAGAGAGTAAGGAAATAACACCAACTGCTTTAACTCCATCTCTAGTGGAACATTCTTCAAATGATGAAGAAAAGTTTAAAAATTTAACTGAAATTCAAATTGCTTCAATTTTGACTGGTATACAACCAGCAACACATATTGCTGATCAGAGAGATAAACCACAACCTGGGAATGATACACTAGTAATATCGACGGAAAATGAAAATCATGATAATATAAATATTAATTCCAATTCTCTGGGAGAAAAAAATGAAGATTCTATGGAGGCTTCTCTTAATGAAAAGAATAACCTTGCTAACATACCGCTGGTAGCTACAAATCAGATCTCAGAAAATTTTGAAATGCAATCATCTCCAAATCCTCAAATAAAATTAGAAAGTACTATGCATACAACAGAAGAATCAAGAAATATAGAAGCGAATGAAGAAATCAAAGAAAAAGATGAGAAGAAGGATGAATTTATTTCTGTGAAGCCAAGCATAGATAATAAAAAGCTTCCGAGTTTCTTGAACAAATTACCCATGATTGATAAGCGTCCACTAGACTTGTATAAGTTGTTTAGATCGGTCTTAATGAGGGGTGGATTTGTCGAAGTAATAAATAAAAAGCTTTGGGCCCAAATTGGAAGGGAATTGGGATACAAGGGAAAGATTATGACGAGTTTAAGTAGTTCTTTGAAGTCATCCTACTTAAGAATTTTATATCAATTTGAATTATCCTTAGGAGAGAAGAAATATGAAATAATAGGATTAAAACAAGGATATGATACCGCAGACACAAGCGATGAAACAAATGAAAACTTCAAGAGACCATTGAAAGCTGATTCTATTCCTTCAAAAAGAGCTAAATCTCAGGCTCCATTAATAATTGGTTCATCTAAAGAATTTAAGAGATCAATCAAGATTAAATCCTCTAAGGGTTATTTGTTAAATTCACCACATTTAATAGACATAAAACAAGCTAATAGTATTATTCTGAAACCTGATGATGATGTTAAAATTCGGAATAAGAGGTCATCAGATATTATTGAGTCGCCGATATTACCTCAAACACAATTAAACCATGCGTTGAGGCTTATGTACGTTCATCAATCAATCCTCCAAGATGATTCATGCTTAAAATCAAATGGGAAATTTGCATCGATTTATTCCTTACGACAATTCATGGAAAAAGATCTTAAGTTTCAAGAATATATAATTCTGAACCACAACTCATTCTTTAACAAAATATCTACAACTTCGTCTAATTTTTTGCATTTCAATGAACCAAATGTTCCCGTGTCTGAGAAAAATGTTATAAAATTCGAATTGTTTGAGCAGCTATACTGGGATTTCGTGCAAAATTGTAATCCCGATGATTTCATTAAGGATGGAATAGAATTGGAAAATGGGGTCGGTATTTCAAATTCAATAAATGGTTCAGGATTTGCTAAATTAGGTGATGAATTTATCAATTATAAAAACACATTAAACAATATAAATATTAATTCATCTATTTGCAAAAATAGTTCCATGAACTCTGGAACATCTAATAATGGAACTACTGAAGCAACTTACTTCAACTCCAAAGATTATTCCACGAAATCACTTGAAGCTTCTTTGAACCCATGGAATTTGCATAACTTACCAATACTACCTAATAGTCTATTGGGAGCTTTGTCTGATACTGATTTGAATAATCAAGAATTAATTAATACTAGATTGAACATTGGAATGACATTTAGTACTGAAAATTGGTATAAAGAGGATCATTTTACTCAATTATGTAATTATCAGTTCTTTGGTGCTTACAAACGATGGTATTTTATACCTGAACTGGAGTTTGACAAGTTCGAAAAACTTATATCTAACATCAACAAATCAAGCAATAGTAGGATTAACATAAATAATCAAGCCTGGAATCTTGATAATTTGTCCGAGAATATGATTGAGGATGGTATTGAACATGATACTTTGATGAATTCATTAGAAAACATGATTAACCCAATTTCAGATATTAGATTAAAACATTCAAATGTCCATTTTCAGAAATTAATAGAAAAGAAATCAACTTCTATAAGATATAATCAAGAATTTTTGATTACCCCACAAATACTTGATGAAAGTGGAATAAGGTATACAACGACGATCCAGAAACCAGGTGAAATGATCATTAAGTATCCTAAAACATTTTCATCTACAATATCATTTGGAATGAATTTGAGTGAAGAGGTTAATATTGCAACAAAATTATGGTTAGATTATGCCATAGAGGGAGAAAAGTTATTGTCTAAAGAATCTATTATACCTAACTTTTCGACATTCAAATTAATTGTAAATTTGATTCAATTGTATGACTCTGGTAAGAATATTGGATTTAACTCTGATATATATATGAAGATCCGCGTTATGTATGATACTTTTTATAGAGAAGAATTGGAAATTAGAAAAAAAGTCAGGAAATTGATTAGTTTCAAGGAGCTCATTGTTGATGAAAAATTTAGTGGGGAATTAGATTTGATTTCTGATGATGAATTGATTGATACGTTTCCGTCGAAAGTTGTCTTAACCGATCCAAGTAGTAAGCAAAGTTTTATTTTAAGTTTGAATAGTTTTTTAAAAAATTATGAAGAGAAAACAATACCATTTGATCAATTTAAGATTGAATTACATCTTGTTTATTCAGATGACAAACTTAAATCTTTTGCAAAAATATTACATGGATACTCTATTAACTTTGATAATTGGATGAAGAATTATGAAAAACTTATGAATGAAAATTCTGAAGTAACTTTAAAGTTATATAAGTCGCTATTACTTGAGGGAGAAAAGATATATTCTGCAATTTCGTCTTCAAACTTTTTATCTCGTCTGGGTAATAAGGATGATTATGAGTCTATTAAATTAAATACCTTCAGAAGCTATATTGAGAATTTAAAATTATTTCTTGAGGAGTCTAATCAATTTATTGATTCGTGCCAAAGCATATTAGCATTGAAACATCAACAAAGAATAAGAAATGGAAATGAGTTCCAAAGTGTGTCAAACGGTTTAGAGAAGTTGGTCGGTCTTATTAAAAAGATCCCTACACTTAACTTTTCCTGTCCTGAAATTGATCAAATATTGGAACTTAAGACTGAAATTGAAAACTTTGAAAAAGCTTCAAGAATATTACTTAGCAAGCAGGGTAAGAGTATACTGGAATTTGAAGATTTAATTAATCTTGGTGAAAGTTTTGGAATAGCTTTACCTTCTTTAAATTTTTTGATTAGAATTAGGGATAGAATGAAGTGGATATCTTGTTTTGAGATAATAGAAAGTGGAGGCGACCCATACGCAGATAAGAAAGAAATGTATTCCTTGCAAAATTTAAGGGATTTTTTTAGTGATGGTGTTCTGATTTTAAGTAATAAAGATATTGGTATGATAACGAAAATAAAATCTATATTGGAATCTAGTGAAAATTTCAATCAAGAAGTTGCCAAATTTTTAGATGTTGAATTTGACGATGAATTTCAAATAGACCAATTGAATGAAGTAATTGATAATTTAAAATCCAATAATTTATTTATTGATTTGAAGGTTTATAATAGGATTTTTGACTTGCAATCAAATTCTCATTTAATTGAGTCATTTAAAAACTTCAAGACACTAGACAATAAGACACTTTATAATGACACCAAGCAATTGCAAAGCTGGATTCTTGACTCGAGTTTGAATATTAAAATTGACATCTTAGAAGAACAATTGAATAAAGCCGATTCATGGCTAGTATCTGCTTGGGATCTTTTTAAAGAAGTGAAGTCATCAAAATTATATGTGAAGAAATCATATCCTGCGGACTTGAACCCAAAGTTGACGTTAAACAATGATCTAGTAGATAAGATATGCCAAATGATATATAATATTGACTATCTTGAAAAAAATGATATCTACTTTGAGTCTTCATCTTATCTAGCAAAATTCAGCAAGGATACAGAAAAATCCCAAAAATTTTATTGTATTTGCCGAGATTTTGAATTTGGTACTATGGTTGGTTGTGATAAATGTAATGAATGGTATCATATTCAGTGTTTGCAAGACTATGTTCAAACTAATGATGATGAACACTATATATGTCCAATTTGTCAATTGGTTGAATCTACTTCACAGGTTCCAGGTTTTATTAACTTTCAAGTAGACTATTCTGATTTGCTTACAATATACTCTTTAGGGGGGGATTTAAAGGTTGTTCCTTCCAACGAAAAATTAGTGTTAGATATTTTATTGGAAAAATTTAATCATCAAATATCCAAGCTAGAAACTGAGATAGATAGCATTAAGCTACTTGATAATCCAGAATTAAGAATTGATCAATTAATGTTTATTCTACGGAAAGTATATGGTAGTCCTATTTTGAAACAAGAACTTTTAGATAAAATTTTGAAATCATTAGCACTTAACAGAGTGGTAGAGCATAAAATTATGCCTAGTGAGGTAAATAATGAATTAGGGACATCTGAGATTGTTACAGATAAAAATATTATGCTTGAGTATAATGCGAACAATCTGGAGGATCATAAAGATACTCAGCATTCCCAAAAAACTGATGAGAATACTAATGTATAAAATCAAGTCGTGATAAAGGATATAAAGGAGGATCTGTCAGATGTAATTAAATATATAAAATTAATGACGAACTTTCTCGAGGATTGTGTAAGCGGTGAAAACATCATAAGGCTCACTAAGTGATGTGTATATTATGTATTCTTATATCCGACACAAATAATCTTGTTGAATTTATCTTTTTCTGGATTTTTGTCTGTTCTATTGCATTTTATAATTATTATGTACTTGAATTTGTAAATATATTTAACTACATCAACAGTAGTTTTTTACGCGCTCGTAAATAAATAAAAATATATACTGCTCTGATTCTAATTAGAAAATGACGTTGAATGAAGAGGTAGATGAACTAATAAATACTTCCTGGTATAGAATTTCTGTAGATTCGAACAGTAATGGATTTATTTTTGTGGAAAAGGTTTTGGATCTAATAGCAGAAATGGAGAATATTTTACAATATAAAGGCTTGTTTACCGCAGACGAAGTAAAATTATTAAAACTCATGATAAAGGACAAACCACTATTGAAGCTCTATAAAGTTGACATATCTAGGTTTTTGCTTCGCTTAGTGCAACATACCGATTTTGAAAATTTTTTGAGTCAAAGGGCTAATTTATCTTTATCAAATTTAAGAAAATTATTAAGATCAGATAGACTTAAAACAATTGATGGAAAACCGATAGCAAAGGGAAGAAGTTCGACGGTTTCAACTTCGAAATTTAATAATCAATATAGAGTAATAACACCTCCTATTTCTCCGAGTCTAAAAGGTAGGTCTAAATCTGATTTTACAAGAAGACTTAAACCTGTTGACACAATTACTGATAGGTATTACAGAACAATAGAAAATCAAGAACCTAATAATAATATTACAAATTTAGAAAATGAAATAGAAAGACTTAATCGTTATACTGAATCATTGGAGAATAGGAATTCTGAAAAAACATATGATAAAGAAATAAAAGATCTTTTAAGAGAGCTGAAAACCAAAGATAAGAAGATAAATAATTTAGAAAATCTTTGTCGAAGATTTCAAAAAGAAATATTAGAATACCAGGTGATAGAAGAAAAGAAAATGCCTATAATAAATAATTTAATTTCAAGCTTGCAACGTCAAAATCAATTAATAGAAACTTTAAAATCAAAAGTTGAACTACAAAACGCAGATGATAAAAACGGATCAAAGGAGCACTTTAAGAGTATAATACGGAATTTTCCCATATTGAAACAATATCACTTATATATCAAATATAAGAATCAACATAAGAATTTTGGTATTTGGACCATTAACGCAATTACGTTATTTCTTAGTGCGGTTATTATTATTCATCTCATTCAAGTTATTTTATATATATTTATGTGGATTATTAATGTGAGGGTAAAGAGCGGAAACATAATAAATGATGATGGTACCGCATTATTGAGAGTTGAATCCACATTTTCTTGGTGGAGAGAAATCGGCTGGTTAGAATATCTAATTGTTGAATGGATAGGAGGATAATTCAAACCAATAAACCGTTATATTATAATACACATAAATTGAAAGATTAAGTAGATATTTATTTACATAAATATTCCATATATCAAAACAAAATTAAAACATAATCAAAGAATATGCTACTTAATTTAGTTCATTTGCTTGACTAAAGCGTTGATGAATTCTTCTCTGTTACCAGTGTCACCACCTTGGATGAAATGTTGGAACTTTCTAGTTCTGAAACCACCAGTTGGGTTAGATAACTTGAATGGCCATAAGAAGTTGTTAACTTGCTTGAAGTTTGGACCAACAGTGTAAAGTTCGTGGATTAAATCTTCAACAGATAAGATACCGTACTTACCTAAGTTAGCTTCAACAATAGCGTTATCAGATAAAGCAATTCTTTGCTTGTTAACTTTACCGTAACCTCTCTTGTAGATCAACTTTCTAATAGTAGATAAAGATGGGTAACCGTAAGCAATGTATGGTTCAGCTAACTTGATTAATTCAGCAGTAGCCTTAGTTAATCTGACGAAAACACCGGCGTTAATTTGAGTCAATCTTAATAATTGTAAGACCTTTCTTGGCTTTGGTGGAATCTTCATGATACCCTTGATTCTAACGACGAAAACTAACTTAGATTGAGCATCGACGTAGTAAGAACCAGCAGCCTTAGCATCTCTCTTGGCCTTGATGACAGCACGGTCAGCTTCAGCATATTCCTTGGTGTAAGCAGCAGCTCTGTCGTAGATGATTTGACGCTTTTCCTTGTTAGCCTAAATTTGTTAGTACAGAATTCACATGAAAAAAATTCATATCATTTTTTAATATTTTCTCAGTCCCGAAAGATGGTTAACTGAACGACAACATCGCAAATAGCTAGTCATTTCAAGGTGGTTGTTTTCATCTTCAAAAATAAAATGACAAAGTGAAATAAGATATACATACAGCTTGTCTGACGGCCTTTTCAGCGGCACGTTCCTCAGCGGTCTTTTGTTGAGCCTTAGACTTCTTGACTAAAGTTTCTGGTTTTAAAGTGCTAAAAAAGTTAGTAATAATTCAAACGCATTTAAACGTTACTTCCCTCTGTTATGATTAAATAAGGAGTCGATCATGTCTTAAGAATCGGAAAGATTACAAAAACGAATATAGAACTGAACAGCCAAGTTCATTCTAATTCACATGCGACAACCCTAGAGAATACTCAGAGGAGAGCAGATTTATCAGGCATTGGCAAATGAGTTTTAGTGAATAAAAATTCAACTGCAAGATAATCTAACTTTCCCTTGGTAATGAAAATAAAACCCACTATTACCTATAGCGGTAAATAGTATCGATACTGAGACTGTTAAATTTGAGAATACTGAGGTCGTCAGAAACTAAAAGCTAACATCCAAAAATATCATTATTACCATGAAGATCCTATAAATCTTATCGTTTAATTAACTGTTTAGACATACGTAGCCATTTTGTTCAGATTATTGATATTATGTATTTAAAAGTATAGGAAAATTTTCAGGACTTTTATATAGTATGCGAAGATGTGCAAACGATAAAATTTTTAAAAATTACACAAAAGTGTTTGCAAAAAATTTTTTAAAATCATAGTCACCTGCTCTCTCAATTGTTTAGGGCTTCACTGCGAATTTCAGCTGTCGTCCTTTTGCAGCCTAACCTGCATATGAATTACGTTAACGTTTCAAAGTCTATATTGGTACGATTACAATGGAAGTTATGAATTACGATTAAATCTTATATTTATTATCTCCGTCTCCTTCATATTCAAAAGATTGAAGTAGAAGGGGGTAAAACATCTAATATGGAATCTAGAAAAGTTAATTTCAATGAAAAAAAAAAAAAACTTTTATTTAACGGTCTCTGTCGCTAAATTTCAGTACTTGAAAGAGTAATCACCTTGAATCCATCTATTAACCATGTCTAATGAATTCTCAGGTTGATCAAATGGAACCATATGGCCGGCATCATATACTCTCAAGAATGTAAAAATTCCATGATTTTTAACTTCACCAGCTAATTTATTATTTTTAGTTATCCATGGTCTGAATGGTGCATTTTCAAAGTCATCGTGTTGGAAGTAATCCAAAGCGTCAGACCATGCATTGTTTCCTAGCCAGTTACAGATAAAATCCTTATCCCCAGCATATAATAATACTGGGATCCCATTTTCTAATAATTCAGCTACATATTGCTGGAATGGTTTCATCTCGTCACCACTTAAAATGAAATTATTGAATACTTTATCGTCACAACTAGTAAATATATCAATGTTATCAGCACCAACAGCTTCTTTCACGTATTCAAGATTCAAATAATCATCAAGATAATCCATTTCCTTATAGCAATTACCACCTTGATCTTCACATTTCATTCTGATATCATAAACGTTCAAGCCAGTCTCCTCAAAAGGACCCATCATTTTTTGCTCACAATAAACTGTGGAGGGGATACATGTGAAAGCACTAGGAGCCGCGTAGCATAGTTTTATTAATGGCTCACACTTCTTGAAATCCTTATCCATTTGATCACATTTATCTTCGGCAATAATTGGATGATATCCACCTTCACCACATGCCATTGGTCTATAATATCCATATTGAATAAGAGCATCTGTGATGCCGTTTCCAATCAAAACTGAACTCAAGTCAAACGATCTATCAGCATTGTTAATTATTTCACTTGCAAAACTAGGAATATAATGACCAGCATATGATTCACCAGCAATATGGAACTTATTGTTCAAAAATTGAGGAAACTTTTGGAAGAATAATTCTAAAAACACAAATACATCCTTAGCAGCAGCATTAGTATTCTTGATTTCTTCACCTTCAGTGTAAGAATACCCAACACCAACAGGTTGGTCTAAAAATATGATAGACGCGTTAGTATTCCAAGAGTGCGGATTATAAACTGGGTGTAGAGTAGCATTAATCAGAGAAGGACCCAATTCAAAGAATAATCCAGTTGCTGATGAACATCCTGGTCCGCCGTTTAACCATAAAATAATTGGATCATTGACTGGGTCATTTCTTGATTCAAAAAACCAGTAAAAAAAGTGCTTGTTTAGTTCATTGACATCTAAATATCCAGTGTACTGGTTTACAGTATCCAATCCAAGGGCTTCTGGGTTTGTCTTTTTTATTCTCAAAGTATACTCTTCAAACTTACTGTTAGACAGTACGTCAAATTGAGAATTCTTTTGAAAATCGATATTCTCACCCTGTTTCTTTCCTGAAGTTTTAATTGAATTGTGCAATTCATTTATTTTCAAGGAATTATTGTCGTTATATTGTTTAATCTTTTTTTTTAATTCTTTTAGGTTCATTTCTTTCTGCATTTCCTCCCAAATAGATACTATTTCAGGATAATAACTCTCCTTCATATCTCCCCAAATGACCCTTTGTTCAGCAAGTAAGTCTATTGGAGCCGTGTCTAATTCTTGCTGCTCTGGAGATAAGACGAATTGCTTAATGCTATCCATTGATGGTACGCCGAATGCATTAGCTGATACTAGTGCTAAACTTAATTTAAAAAGAATAGAAATCTTCATTTTGTAATTAAAAGAAACTAAGTTCCTGTTCCTGAAATTTGACCCTGGTTGTGACAAGGAATTAGGATCATATATAGACTATAGATAAAGGCCCCTTAGATATGTGGATATTTGCCGTCAGTATATCGCGACATTGTCAATAGTGCGCGACATAACCTAAAAGGTTGTTTTGACAAAAAGTATTTTGTCAATCAGGAAAAGAGCGAAAGTAGTTACAATAAAATACAAGTGCATATGCTATGAGTGTTCCTACTCCTACTCCTGTTTCTGTGGTTAATCTGAAGAAGATATTACACTTGTCTTCTAATGCGAATAATGGATACTTGCAACAAAACTTAATAGGAAGCGGACATCAAGGTCCTGAAATAATGTCTCGAGTAATAATGTCCTTGAAGTCAGGTATTTTGAGCGAGATAGAATGGTCCTTAGGCTATCTTACGCATCTTTCGTGCTCGGACTCTCATCTAATTGATTTTGAAAAGATACCTTACTTGGGGGAAGAATTGATTAAATACTTCGTCAAGCCATTCCAACGTATATTAGAAAAAGGTGAGGCTGAACTGGGAGATTTGAGTTTAAGCTTGAATTCCTTATTAAGCTTGAGAAATCTTGCTCAAGACCTTTCTAATCAACAATGGTTGTCACAAGTAAAATCTTTAAAGAAGAATATTGTTGAAGTCTTGAAATTTTTCATAAATTGGTTCTACAAAGGTGGTAGTAATTCATATAAATTACAGAAATATAATGATTTATTTAAAGAAGGATTTGGCTACTTAGTAGATTTAATAGAGCCATTAAGTTGTTACTATATTGATAATACCAAGTCAGATCCATTATTTACCCAGTTACTTAACGCGTCTACTTTGACTAATGATAAGAATTTGTTCATCAATATTTTGACCAGTTTGTCTCATTTATTAATTATCAAGGACAGAAGTTTGAACCGTGATGATGATAATGAGACGAGCGTACAGGAAGATGATGAAGTTAAATTGGCACCAAACAATTGTATTGATGCTATCACTGAGGTTCATTTATCACACTATACCAATTTCCTTCTTTTAAACGATAATGATCTTATTTATGCCGTACTTGAATTTTTCAATCAATATTTAACATCAGAGGCATTAAATTCACAATTTCCGAATTCTACACGAGACTCAAAAATATTTAGATTAAAGAAATTATTACAGCTTAAAGATTCTAAGGCAACTTTTCATACTTTAATGAAACAATTACCATTATTGATTGTTTCAAACTTACCACTAAATGACCCGACGAAAATACCGGTAGTCCAATCCTTAAATCTTTCCAGAAGATCACAATTTTCTGGAGTTCCATGTACCTTACCGGAATTACCTAAACAATTATATGATATAATTGTTAAATTTCCAGAGCCTCTCAGAGCTACCACGTGGTTACGTTGTTGTTATGAACCACATCACAGTAATATTGAAGGTGAAGTATCTGGTGTTGTTCCTGGGGAAGTAACTCAAATATCATTATGGAAAGCATATGAAAAACAATTTGAAGAAATTTGGCAAACATCTAAGACTCAACCGAATCCAGAATGGCCACCATTACTTCCAGCTGTTGACTTTATTAAAAACGTAAATGCAGCATTTCCTAATTCTGAGGCAATGGTTGTGAATTTGGAAGCAGAATCGACAGATCAATCTCCTAAAAAGAAATTCATCATTAGAGGTATTCAGCCAAGACAATTTGTTGTAAGTATTGACGAGGGTAATTATCAAGCATTGAAGCAACAGGCTTCTAATGATCAATCACAAAATAACAAAAGTTTACCAATTGGACATATTGATACAGAGAAATTTGACCACAGTCTTAACAGCTTATCTGATAATTTATTGACCCAAGGTAGACAGGTAAACAAGTATCTAAAAGATATCAACCAGATAAATCTAATTAGTTCGGAAATGTTAGATTATATCATTAAAGAAATATTTGAGACGTATGATGACTCTAATGAATTGAAAGGAATATTTAAATTTTATAATGGAAGCTGGTTGTCCGAGTTGATCTATACAAACCCTGGTTTAATTGAAAGTGAATTAATTCATGAATATTGGCTAAGATATTTAATCTAAATAAGTAGTGTTATTTAATAAACTATTGATTATGTAATGATTATTCGCATCAAAGAAATTAGAGTAAATTTAAATATAATATTTAATCTCTTACTTATCTACAAATATGCTGGCATCAAAACTCCCATTTAGTGTTCGTGCTACTGATTTATTACATAGAACCACAGTTCTTGGTTTGTTTGGAATCTGTGTCGTTGGATTAGGTAGTATTACCTTCAATATTTGGGCCAACTCTGATTTTGCTAAAATGAATGAGAACAAATTAACTTTCAGCAAATCTGAATACGATAATGCCCGTCAAAAGGAAGATAAATAGTTGATCTGTTATGCTTTGTGATTCTATATTATTTTTAAGAATTCATATATAGTTATAATTTTATATATATAATTTGACAAATTTGGGAAAATTCCATAAAATTCTTGTACATAGCTCAATTTCATAAAATGTTAAATTTTGGTTTCTGATTTATACCTTTTCGTAGCATTATCATTTATTTCCTGAGAGTTTTTTCTCTTTATTTTTCGTTTACTCTTCGTTTTCTTATTTAGGCTTTTAGAATGTGATACTCCTAAAACATCGTATAAATAATCCTTATTCCTTTGATTAATGAATCATGAACCACATCTTCCATTGGATTAATAATAACTACATCATAATCAAAATGAATTTCTTTATGGCAGTTGGGGCATTCACTCTTAACTGGATTATCAGTTGTTTTAACATGCTTCGATAAACCATCTAATAACTTAAATGATAAAACACAACCACAAGGTCTTAAATATGCAAAAATACTCTTCTTGCCTCCTTGTAAATTAGTAACTGGGCATTCGATGATTGGATTTCCATTATTAATATTCCATGTAATGTTGACATCGATTAAGTCTTGAAGTGATCGTATATGCTTAAATCTACTATTCTGACCTTGTTTCTTATCTTTATTATGTATAATATGTTCTAGTATTTTATCTTTTAAAAATAAATTTCCTTTATAATCACTAACTATGTATTGTGATCCTTTATTGTAAAGCGGTAAAAAAGAAAGAGCGCAAGTGACCAATTTTGAATTATCTGAATCCTCTAAGTACTCCTTCTTTCCTTCATAGTTTGGTTTGGAATGTAGAGATAATAAATCCAGTCTTTTAGCAATAGTACCACCGTCATTTCCCATTTTCTATTCAACTGTAAAATATTTTAGTGTTTCAATATCGAAACAAAAGATAGAAGAAATGCGTAAGTTTCCTATGAAAAATAGAATGTATTCAATACGTAAATAACAAAAAATCATATTTACTCTACTGTGGACGCTTGTACTTAACAAATCCAGAATTAACACCAACCTTACTGTACAATAATTGTGCCCTATGATTATCAAATTGAGTAGTCCAGTAGCAATTTTCACATTTCATTTTGTCAGCTTCTTTGTAAATAAATTCAATCAACTTTCTTCCAGCACCCTTCAATCTTGATTTTTCGCTTACAAATAAATCATTCAAATAAAGGCTATCACCTATAGTCCAAGTATTTCTGTGTGTCAAATAATTAGCAAATCCAAAAACTTCGCCGGTATCATCATTAACAGCCACTGCTGAGTATACTGGTTCATTTTCATCAAAAAATCTTAAAAATGTATTATCAACAACTTCCGGGGATAGTGAGGCCTTATAAAATACTAAATAACCTTCTGGGCCAGCAAAAAGGTCTTTCCAAGCTTGTTCATCTTTCTTTGTAATATTTCTAATTGTAATGGACATCGTTTGAAGGTTTTCTATAAATATTTTTTTGAATTCTTCACAGAGTATCTTAATATATATAGTATTTATCTCAACAATATAGTATTAAGAATATTAACATGACAAAGATTGTCTACATTGAGTATGGGATACGATATCCGTATGAGTCGATTGTTATCCTTCAAAGCTTTGCGATATTCACAGTTTGCCGAATGAAGACATCCGCTAATGCCAAATAAGAAATTTAAACCTTAATTGTAATTTTTCCTATATAATAGCGAAAAATGAGCTTAGTTATCTAGCAACTGCTTTGTAATGTTATATTGCTTCTACTGTAGGGATCATAGACAATATAATTTAAATCATTCTTAGGTATTCTTGAAATATCATATTAGACTGTAATTGAAGCAAATTAATATAAATATTATTAGGTTTTCCGAAGTATTCTTCAGAATCATTGATCTTAAGGAATTTAGGTTGGGGGTAATACACTAGTATAAAATTTCATCTAAATTATCCTTAAGATGAATTTCCTCGTCTATTTAGTAAATTTCGAATGCATAAATATTTGACATTAGTTGATGTCTGAAAAATCCCATATCCTATTTTTTCACACGCATATTTCCTCTTTAATAGAATTTAAGCACATACTTAAATTCTTATTTTGAATTAAATATTTTTTCTGATTGTACTATATAAAATCTTGTAAAACTACGAACATATATTTTTTTCTCTTTCACGTATAAATAATCTAGGGAAATTGATATTCTCATAATCCATATTTACCGCTAATAGTCTAATTATTAACAATTTATCAATAGTGCAGCAAAATACCTTTTCCTTTGTAGTGAACCTTTCTATGTTAAACTCGCATGATAACCACTATGCAAAACCTAAGTTTACGAAGACGCGGAAATTTTACTCACGTGCATCAGGTATTAATAACTTCCACTGTCAAATAGATACACTTTTCAAAGCAAAGTATCGAATAAACGATAGGCTAAAGAAAGAATTAAAAAGTAGTATTTTGTTGAAGTAATTTCACTTGATATGGACTTAGAACATCTACAGAAAGAAAAAGTTGAACATGATTTGGAAAAATCAACTCTGTTAATGGGAGATGATTCAAAATACCAAAATACAACTATAAAGCACATCAAAAGGAAACTTGCTCTTTACGCATTCACAGAGGGATTAACGACATTATTCATTTATTATAACTATGATACATTGATAGATATACATCCATTGTTTGCACCTACGCTCTTGGGATCTTCTACTGCAGCTCTTGCCCAAACACTTAATCAATATATAAAAGTCAAATTGAGTCTTAACAAAATTTGTAAATTCATAGTTTGGGGTGCTGTCAACGGTTGCTTTACGGATCTCTGGATAAATGTGCTTATTTCAAATATTGATAATTTATTCTACAGAATCATGTTGGATCAGTTGCTAGGAGCACCAACATTTCAATTGATATTTAACATACTAAGTGCCTTATGGGATCATGGTGAAATCATACATGGCACTAAAGCTACCTACTTGAAATCTTTAAAGTACAGTTATTGTTTCTGGCCATTTTTCTCAATCTGTGTATTTACATTAGTACCGGAGAACATGATGTTTCCTTTGAATTGCTTAGCTACTTTATTATGGAATGTTATTTTAAGTAAATTAAATTAAATTATCCGGTTATATACTTTATATGTTCTCTGATATAATCTACAAAGTCATACAGCTAATTTAAATTATATATCATATTAACTTATAAGCTATTTATTTCTTGAATGACTTTAAAGGATCAGATTTTTTACCAGAATTCTTTCTCTTTCTGTTCTTATGAACTTTGTTTTTATGGAATGGAACAAACCCAAGCTTCTTTGTATCAGATCTGGCACTTTCTGGTAATAAATATTCTGGAACTCTCTTTAACTGTGGTTGAACTCTTGATGGGTGTAATTCCTTATCATGCTTCAATGTTGCTAAATCTTGAGGGTTTTCATCGAAGAATCTCTTTAACTTATCAGAATTTAATAATTCATTCTTTAACTCCTTGATGCGAGCTTCTCTTACAGCAGTGGCTGTGACAGATCTAAAAGCATCCTCTGATCTGTACCTAAAACCTTCAACCTGTTTCATATCAAATTGGTAAGGCTTTATTTCAAAACCATTGCGTGTCTGCTGTTTTACAATACGGCGTAATACTTTATCGTCTTTTTTAGCTGAAGATAAACTTGCTGTTTTATGTTTCCCAAATTCTTCAATGGGTAATACAAACGACAAAGCCATACCTGATTTTCCTGCCCTCGCAGTTCTTCCAATACGGTGAATATATGCCTTAGAAGTGGTTGGTAAATCAAAATTTAATACACATGCAACATTTTGAAAATCCACACCTCTGGAAACACCATACTCCTTATCCTTCTTAGTTTTAGATTTCTTAGATTTCTTATTTGCAGCTTTCTTTTGGGTATTTCCTTTACTTTCTTCTTCTTCTTCTTCTTCTTCTTCTTCTTCTTCTACTTCGTCCTTCTCTATTGTGAGGTCATTTGTCTCATCAGTAGCAATTAACAAACTATAGACATTTTTATTGAACTCTTCAACAATATGCAATCTTGAATTAATAGGTAATTCACTATTAAGAACACAACATCTTATACCAAACTGTTCTAAAAATAATTTTAATCTATATCCTCTATCAATATTATTCACAAATACTAATTTCTTGCCTTTGATTAAATTTAATTTAAAAATAATATATGCCAATAAAAATTTATCAAATTCTGTTGTCTTTGCATAATATTGAACAAGCTTGTTCTGATTGATATTTTCATCATTTAATTTTAAAACAGCTGGTTTGGAACAAAATCTTGTTTTTAATTCATTTAAATCATCATTGATTGTTGCTGACATCAAAAATGTTTGTAAATTCTTCTTGATTGGTAAATATGTTTCAAGCTTTTGCAAATCTTCCAAATAGCCATATGATAAAACAAGATCAACTTCATCTATCGTAAGAATCTCAACATGTGATAAATTCACTAACCCTGAATTGGTATTTTTCTCTAGAGTTTGGACTAATTTAGAAGGAGTTGAAACAAGAATTTCTGGCTTGTTGATCAATAACGAATTTAATACTTGATCACTTAAATTACTAGATAAATTTAAAAGAGTGATACCACTGTTACAATGAGTGATTAATTTTTCTAAAAATTGTGCAACTTGGTTTGACAACTCTCTTGTAGGGACTAATACAATACTTCTTATTTCATGTCTCTTTTCATTAGCAAGAAGAGATTGAATAATAGGAATACTGTATGCAGCTGTCTTACCTGATCCCGTAGAAGCTTTTGCAATAATATCTCTTTTTTCTTCCAATGCTAATGGAATGGCGCTGGATTGAATTAATGTTGGATTTTCGAAACCAAGATGATCAATAGCTTGCAAAATTCGAGCATCCAAATTTAATGATTCCCAAGATGTGTTGTTATCGAGGTATGCTTGAGATGCAGATATTCCACTTACTTCTACCATTTTACTTAACCAGATATGTTATACAAAAAGTTTCGGGTCGAATTTTTATTTAACCTCATCTTAAGATTTTCAATATAAAGGATGAGCCGCACTAAATGTGGCCCAATCGTGGAACCTTAAGAATGTATAATATTAAATCAAATAGTCAAGCAATTAAGCAAAAAATAGTCTACAGACAATAAATATGATATTAGATAACAATATTCATAGATAAACTTTTTTTTTTTTCTTTGTTATTATAAAAATTAGTGTTAAATTTTGAAAATATGATATTATTTATTTTATATAGAACTTATAATAAAATAAAAAATTGCTTGAGGAACAACTCTGTTGGAGTCGTTGATTATTTTTTTATTAGAAAACAATAAATAGCAAAATAATCAAAAATTTCTATAAAATGAATTAATTGTTATAAGTAACTGGATAAAAATTTAACAGTAATTGAAGTAAAAATTGCAACAAAAACTGAAATGGTATGATAAAAAAAATATAATTTCTAAATTCATCATGTTAGGAAACTTGCCAGACTTTTTAACTAGGAAAAGCAGTAGGACCCAAATATATACACTCTTGAGGGCATTTATATATAGAAGATAATGTTATATTAGTATATAACTATATGCTAACAAGGAAAATCTTGATCTATAAGTTATATTGTATGGATTCGCAACACATACTAAGTATTAATAGTGCTTAGAACAAATAAGCATTAGAAACATATCCTATTAAATTGTAATGGATCAGAACTGTATTAGGAAAAATAGTAAGTCAAGAGAAAATGGAGTCATGATTGGAATGATATGATAATGACTATGTATCTTATAGAGTGGAGTAGCAACTCTAGGGAAATGCTATATAAGGAATAATTAGTGACTAAGCGAATAGTTTCTATGAAAAGTAGTTATATTTAGGTATAATTCAATAGTAATTA